>CAUDMG010002538.1:11090478-11172978 GCA_958450375.1 Homarus gammarus
TGTTAAAGGCAGCTAGGGCCATTTCACTTCTATTTCACTGTAATCCATCTAGGAGCTCTCTCTCTCTCTCTCTCTCTCTCTCTCTCTCTCTCTCTCTCTCTCTCTCTCTTCTCCCGGGAGGAATCGGACGACTCTGTTACCTCACGCCTTCCTTCACCTGCCAACCAAAAGTCTTCTTCTTCTTCTTCTTCTTCTTCTTCTTCTTCTTCTTTCGCTTCTTCTTATTTTCTCTCTGTCTCTCTCTGTATATAAACCTAACCTAACCTAACCTAACCTAACCTTGTCTATCAGAATACATGTCTCGCTACACCAAAGTTTATGTAAATTTCTGTAAAGTCTAATTTATGATCAATGGAGATACATAAGAGAGAGAGAGAGAGAGAGAGAGAGAGAGAGAGAGAGAGAGAGAGAGTGTGTGTGTGTGTGTGTGTGTGTTTAAAAAGAAAGGAAATTTATAAGAGGTAAATGAGAAATAATGACACACACACACACACACACACACACACACACACACACACACACACACATCACACACACACACACACACACACACACACACACCCACCACGCCCGTCTCCACCTTTACTACAAACAAAACAACTGCGCCAACTCTCACCTAAACAGGGCGGGTGTTGTCCCTAGACTGTTTTCATCCCAGAGAGTAAACATCCCCTCCCCCCCCCCCCTCTCTCCTTCTCTCACTCTTTCCTTCTCCCCTCCCTCCCTCCCTCCCTCACTCCTTCCTTCTCTCTCTCCCTCTCCCCCACCCCTTCAACCCTCCACCACTTCCCCTGTTGGCGTCCTCAAGTTTCAGCCAATCACAAGCGAGATTCCCAGACGTAAACAGAGTGAGTATTACCTCAGAAGAGAAATAATAACAGGCCTTATGTACACCGTAGATGAGGTTGATAATCCTGGTGGTGTTGGTAAGAGCTATATATTCTTATTGCTCTCTTAAGACACATCTCGCTCGATTTGCCAGGATTATGGAATTATGATAATGAAGTGTATTGCTTGTTTGTATGTGTGTAGTTTGGTGGAATCTATCCCTCTTTCAGGAGAACAGCAGTTGGATCACACACGGGGGGCAGGCGGTCATTCAGCACCGCTCCTCTCCATCAACGACTTACTATACGCCATGTCAGCATCTTCTTTGGTTCATAAGGTTTCTTAGCCTCAAGTAACGCCAGTACGAGCACTCATCATAGCCTGCCCTTATTCTCCAACACCCCACAGTGTATAAATGTGATGAAACAACGTCAGGTGATCGTTTTGCCAAGTACGGCGGTCGGTCAGTTCTTTGTTTATGCTGGCAGGTACTGTACCGGTCATGTACAGGGTCTGCAATGTATACCTGAACATGGGCCAGTGTTGGTCTAGCCTGTCTAGACCACACAGGAACCACATTCACCAATACTAATATCATAATTTTCCCGTTAGATTGAGAATGATAAAAATAAACGTATCTAATTAAGGTAAAGTCTCAGCGGAATGACTAAACCATTTTGGATACCGTCTTAAAATGAGCCAGTTGGATGTTTTCTCGCGTCCTAACCTAACCTAACCTAACCTAACCTAACCGAACTTAACCTAACCTAACCTTACCTAACCTAACCTAACCTAACCTAACCTAACCTAACCTTACCTAACCCAACCTAAGAGGAAAATTTATTGTAAGAATGTTTTGAGAATCCTGGAGTGTGTGAGGAAGAGGGGAAGGATAGCAGGAGGAAGGGGAGGAAGGAAGAGGAAGAGGGGACAAAGAGAGAAGGAAGACGGAGGAAGAGGAGCAAAAGCGGGAGGAAGAGGAAGAGGGAGAGACGGGGAAAGGGAGAGGAAGCAAAGGGGGAAGGAAGAAGAAGAAGGAACAAAGGGGGAGGAAGAGGAAGGGACAAAAGGGAGAAAGAGGAAGAAGGAGATAATGAACTAAGTCGTTGTACTCTTGAGATTCAGTCATCGTACTCTTAGGTCAAGTCATTGTACTCAGGGAATTAAGACATCATACTCAGGTACTTGAGTCATCGTACTCTGGGGTTGTGTTACCGTACTCAGAGGGTTAAGTCATCGTACTCTGGGAATTAACGAAATAGAAGATTCCAGAAAGCATTAGATGAATCTACGGAATTATCTGTATAATCGAGGCTATACACAAAATATTATCAGTAGTTGTTAAATATTACAAAGAATATTCCTAATTCTAGCGTATATGTATGTATGTATGTATGTGTGTATGTATGTATGTATGTATGTATGTATGTATGTATGAAACCAACAATAAATAATTAATCGTGTATCAGAGAGAGAGGGAGGTGGCGTGGGCAGGTGGTGTTCACAGGTAGAGTGCCTCCACCCCTTCTCACTACACCTGCTAAAGTTCGATAGGTGGTCAATCACACGCCCCTTAACACCTGTCGGAACTAACCAATCACAACCAATATCCACACACACACACACACACACACACACACACACACACACACACACACACACCTATATAATTAACGCCGCTTCACATCAGGTTACGAGAAGTGTATAGTCGTGATGTTGCATAGGTAAAGGTGTAACGCCCCGTGTAGACTCACCTGTCAATGTGGACACTAAACCCGCGAGGTTGTACCAAAGAGTGTAGGACGATAGTTGTGTATGGTCGAGCAACGCTGTCGACAAAATCTCTCTCTCTCTCTCTCTCTCTCTCTCTCTCTCTCTCTCTCTCTCTCTCTCTCTCTCTCTCTCTCTCTCTCTCTCTCTCTCTCTCTCTCTCTCTAGCCAGGGTCACATCTACTTGTCCTCACCTCACTCAGTTAATTAATTATCCTCTATCAGGTGTGTTTCTGACAGCATGTTCGACAGGTTCATAATTCTACGTGTTATAATATTTTCTGATCCTTATTAATATGTAAATACTGGAGTTATATTGATGTAAGTGTGGATCCAAGTTAAATGTAGAGGGGAGAATAACCTGAAGAATAGGCATCCCAGCTTATTTTACCTGAAGATTAACCCCACCTACCTGAATGTAACCTGACGTAACCCCACCTAATCCTAACCTAACCTAACCTAACCTAACCTAGCCTAGCCTAACCTAACCTAACCTAACCTAACCTAACTTAACCTAGCCTAGCCCTACCTAACGCTAACCTAACCTAACCTAACCTTTATTTATATATAGTGTAATGAATAAATGACAATGCTCCCATGTTTGTCTAGAAGTTTATAACAAGATTATCACATTAACTTCTTATGGTCGAACTCGGCGACACTACGTTAGTCTCCAGTACCTGTCGAAGTCTGGGGTGTTACTGGGATTCGATTCTTAATAGGTAACCATATAGTGTGTGTGTGTGTGTGTGTGTGTGTGTGTGTGTGTGTGTGTGTGTGTGTGTGTGTGCGTGTGTGTGTGTGATTCTAAATAGGGATCATTGATAATTAGCGGTATTATCAACTTTTTCCTTCCCCAAAATTCAAAGTGTGTATACAGAGACGATCATTCAAGCACCCAATCACAGTACCGTCCTGAGGGTTGGCGACCACAGCCCTCCACTCTAAATGTTCTCGGGATGTTTTGACCAATCTTCTAAGGTTCTCAGGGGATCAAGTTTTTAATTTCATTCACCCATCCCAGTCTCTACCTTCCCCTGGCCCTCCTACCCTCAACTTTGCCCATTAATATTTCTGTTATTATCGCCTCATCCCTAATTATATGATCAGAGTATCTCATTTTTTCTTATTCTGTACATTTCAAGTATTTCTCTCCATGTTTTTGTCAGTATTATTCCTTTTTTTGTATATTTTCCTGTTAGTGTAACTTATTTTTATCATTCGCCTCAAACACCACATTTCAAAGGCCTCCAACCTCTTTCTGGTGTCTGCTGAGAGTGTTAACGCTTCTGACCCATACAACACTCCTGACCGTATTTAGCATTTCACCAGTCCTTTAGATTATTAAATGTTGTTTCTGCTTGACCTTGTCTTGTTTTGATGTCTTCCTTACATCCCCCATCTGAGCTAATGTTACTTCCTATATACACAAAAATTTTATTTTATGAAATATTTCCAATTTGGAAACAACCACTACTTTAGTATTTACAGCATTAACTCTTAAACCATATTTTTCACCTTTTTCCATTAATCTGTTAACGAGTTTTTGTCATGCCGCTTCACTGTCTGAGGTAAGAGCAGTATCACCTGCATACAGTATACAGTATTTGATATTACTTTACCTTTTACCTTTAGTCCTCCATTATCACGTATAACTTCTCTCATTAATAATTCTGAATATATATTATACAATGTTGGAGATAGAACATAGCCTTGTCTTACTCCCTGTCTAACTGTGAGCCAATTAGTAAGTTCAATATTTACTAACACCGCAGCCTCCTGTTGCCAGTAAAGATTCTTTGAAATTCTTATATCTCTTTCATTAATGCCTATTTTTCCAAGATCTCCAAAAGTTTATTCTGCTTTACCTTATCAAAACCTTTTTCAAAATCAACAGAGCAGATGTATAAATTTCTTTGGACCTCTTAAAACCCTTTCACTCAAAATGCTCAAATCAAATATAGCTTCTCAAGTACTTTTTCCTTTTCTAAATCCATCTTGCTCTTCAGATAACTCACTTTCTATTCTAAACTATATTCATATGAAAATTACGTTACATAAACCTTTGTGAGTTATGAAGGTTATTGTTCTAAACTGGGTGCTCTCTAAGGCTCCTCTGAAGTATATAGAGTTACATAATTTAGTAAAACATGTCATTCTATTCTTGCCCATTTGTTTTATAAGTTCTGCTGGAGGTTGATCGCCCACAAGTTTAATCATTTTATAATTTATAATTTTTTTTCACAGCTGCCTGAACATCTGTTTCCAGGATAGATAATGTGATCTTTATTTCCTTTTCGTTTCTTACCTCTACTCTATCCTTATATCAGTGTTCAATTCTTCTACGTTACTCTCCTCATCTTTCTTTGACTTCTTCTGCCTCAAACTAGATCTTATTGTCTTAGCTTTTAATAATCCCACCCCGTTTATTTCCTTTATTCTGGTTCATTTGTTTATTTGTCTATACATTTCTGTACAGTTTTGCCTTCTGTTATCATCTTCTCTCTCCTTGCATTTACTATTTAAAAAAATCTTCCTTGACCTGTCTGCAGTCTGTTTTTAAAATCTTTGTTAAGTTCTTTTGTCAGCTTCACTTCACTTTATCATTTATCTTCTTCTAACCGTTTTCTGTAAAATTTCAATTGTCATCCACTCACTTTTATCCTCGTTCCTCCTATGTCCTATTAGTTATTCATCTGCCCCTGTTTTGAGCTTCCCTAAATCCCATTTGATTTTGTCCATCATTTTTAATTTAATTTTATTTTTTAAGTTTCACCTTCACTCTATTCGATTCACCAGGGGACGTGAACTGACCCACAATCCTGCCCCTGGTTAGGTCTTGGTTAAGATTACTGAATTTCTGAATCTTTTCTGAATCAAAATTGAATCTATTATATCCCTGACTATGTTGTTTATATTGTCCCGGGGTGAAACCAATGTATACTGATGCCTAGAATGTTGTTCAATCTATGTACTGGCAGTTATCATCTTGTCTTCCTTACAAAAGTCAATTAGTATTTCTCCTCTCTTACCCAACCCATGTGGTACCTACTTCTGGGGCTTCTTTCTCTTTCTTATCCTTTACGTTAAAATCATCTATTATAACCAGACATTCATAATACTTCACGGTGTCTTCATCCTCACTTACATTTGTTGTATTATTACCAAGTCCAGGGGTTTAGAAATAAACTTGACTAACATAACTTTATCTTACACTGCCCAATATCCCTTTACACTACCACGCAATTTCTGGTTTACAAGACCAACACCTCACTCATTCTTTTGCACCACGTGAAGTAAAAATCATCACCACCACTAATGCTATTTGAATCTGTCCATCTTACTTCACTTAATCCCAGAATGTCCCACTACAATCTTTTCATTTCCCTCTAAACATTTTGCTTACTTACCATACCAGCCTCATTGTCCTCACCTTCCATGTTCCTTGATTTTATATTTCTTTATTCTTAAGCTTTCGTTCGTTTTTAATGTCCAAGTCTTAGTTTTGATCGGACAACACTTGCCAGCTCTCGGTGCCTGCCCATGGTTGTTCAAGGGTAAGAGATGTAGTTCTGCCCATGGTTGTTCAAGGGTAAGAGACGTAGTTCTGCCCATGGTTGTTCAAGGGTAAGAGACGTAGTTCTGCCCATGGTTGTTCAAGGGTAAGAGACGTAGTTCTGCCCATGGTTGTTCAAGGGTAAGAGACGTAGTTCTGCCCATGGTTGTTCAAGGGTAAGAGACGTAGTTCTGCCCATGGTTGTTCAAGGGTAAGAGACGTAGTTCTGCCCATGGTTGTTCAAGGGTAAGAGACGTAGTTCTGCCCATGGTTGTTCAAGGGCAAGAGACGTAGTTCTGCCCATGGTTGTTCAAGGGCAAGAGACGTAGTTCTGCCCATGGTTGTTCAAGGGCAAGAGACGTAGTTCTGCCCATAAATACAATATATACATGAATCATTACTAACCTAACCTTACCTAGTCTAACCTAACCCAACCTAACCTAACCTAACCAAACTTAACCTACTTAAAGGTATAATTTGGTTACCCTATGATAGCAAACAACATCATAATGAAACAGAGAAATTTTTACTTTTTTTTACAATGAATTCTCCATTAAGTTGTAGCAATAAAAAAAGATTATCCTTATAGTGTTAAAAAAACAAAACATCAGCTGTTGCTCTACCTTAATTAGCTATTTTTCCTATGACGGTGTGAATAGTTGCCTCGGTAAGCGACTCACTATAAGGTGTGTATTAGTCGTCACCACCACCCGGTCACCACCCGTCTCAAATCCTCCCCTACCAATTACTCTCTCTCTCTCTCTCTCTCTCTCTCTCTCTCTCTCTCTCTCTCTCCCCCTGCTATAACCTGGCTGTGCTACCTCCCTGGCGCTGTGTCGTCATGAGCCACGAGCCACACTCCTCCCTGCCTCACCCCAGCTGTTGCTAGGCCTCACCCGCCTCTGTGTGTGTGTGTGTGAGGAGGGGGGCCGACCCTCTCTTCCCTTCCCCCCCTGTCTCCCCTACCCTACCACTCTCCCCTACCCTACCACTCTCCCCTCAACACTTCGACTCCCAATTGAAATCCAAACATTTTATTCCCACAGCATTGGTCAGGTGCATTAGTGTCCACCGTTATTGTGATAGTTACAATTGACCCCTAAAAATATATATATACCGTATATATATTCACACGGCCTCTCGTCCCCCTCACGTTGCCGCCTCACACGGATCTTGTTCCCGCCGAATCTTTTTCTCATAACTCGTTTTTTTTAGTGACCCCCCCCCCCCCCCCCCCCCCGCCCCTCCCCCCCCCCCCCCCCCAAAGAGAGAGGTTACATTAGTTTCTATTTTACATCAATATTGACCATTTTTTTGAAATAGATAAAGCCAATTATATCTCTATTACAAATCATTTGTGTCGGTAAAATGGGTGAACTGCATTGAGTCGTCATTGTTGAATATGAGTCCCACGTTCCCAGTTTTGTCTGCGGCCACACACACACACACACACACACACACACATACAGGCACTGTTTCCATGTTACTATGACGTTTGTGTACAATACGCGCGTTGTCGAGCTAGTGTGTGTGTGTGCGTGTGTGTGTAACGAAAATGGTAGTAGTGAAAGATTAGTAAAGGCGTGTCCCATTGACTGTGTGTGTGTGTGTGTGTGTGTGTGTGTGTGACTATGACAAGTGTATATCTCCATCACTGCAAGACTGACTGACTTGTAAATGACTGTGAAATTGTTACTGACGTGTGCATGACTTTGTGAAACTGTGACTGACGTGTACATGACTGTGTGAAATTGTGACTGACGTGTACATGACTGTGTGAAACTGTGGGTGACGTGTACATGACTTTGTGAAACTGTGACTGACGTGTACATGACTGTGTGAAACTGTGACTGACGTGTACATGACTGTGAAACTGTGACTGACGTGTACATGACTGTGTGAAACTGTGACTGAGGTGTACATGACTTTGTGAAACTGTGACTGACGTGTACATGACTGTGAAACTGTGACTGACGTGTACATGACTGTGTTAAACTGACAGTATGAGGCAGACAGAAACACCACAAAGAGACGGTAACTGGACGGGATAGAGACAGACATACATCTGCTTGACTGAACGTTCTGCCTGACCTGACCTGACCTGACGCCTTGTGGTGCATAGTAGACAGTGAAGGTCAAAGTCTCAAAAGCATTTACTTCTCGATGACTGTGTCGACCATGTAGGTAAATATTTATGACTTCATTAACTACAGATAAGTAATTACCTGAATATTTGCCCCCCCAGTTTATTTCACCTGACAATTAAACACCCCAGGTAGGTTAGTTTAGGTTAATCTTAAGATGAATTAAATTGGATGGGCTATGGGCTAAACTACAGGTAATTCCAGATAAGCAGGTGGAGAGTCCTGTTCGGGTTAGTTCAGACCACCTGTGACCTAGTTATATGTCTCCTGTATGTACTGAGTTAGTTGGTGTTTATAGAGAGTTGAGTGTCTAGTGGTTTATGGGTGAGGTTGGGAATTATTACTAGACAAGTGTGATCAGTGATGCTTCCCAGTGATCTATGATATGTTTATTGATTCTGCCAGTGACCCCTGAGGTAGATCTTTTGATAGGGAGAGACAAATTGAGGTAATTGAAGAAGATGGATGGTTTACTCCGGCACCACTATGAGGATGGAGTATCACCCTTGGTTATAGTGTTGACAAGGTTCATTATTCTCCTTCACCTGGGTTTTAGTGGCTCTGTGCACCTGTTGAATGTTTGCGTTGCCTTGAACGCTTCCCATTCTAGTTAGTATATATAGGTAGTTCACAGCGACTATTTACCACTTGCATACATTAATGATCAAGTTTTTTCAATATAGCTCATAAGAGTTGATAATAGAAAGATTTTTATTATTATTATTCCCACCACAACAACGTTATACAAGAATGACCAAACTGAGGAGTGTGAGGCGTAGTGTTTGAAGCGCCACACTACCACGCTGGACAAGTGCGTCACGGTAGACCTCAGTTGTAAACATAGCTGGTGGTGGTGGTGAGGGACGGAGAGGAGGGGTAAGGGGGTTTGAACGAGTGAGAGAGAGAGAGAGAGAGAGAGAGAGAGATGCAGGCTACAGGCAGACTGGTAGGCAGATCGGTGTGCGTGTTGAGGCTGCATGCAGGTGGGTGGAGGGGGGCGCGTGGCAACAGCAGCATCAGTGGCGGATCCATAGCGGGAGGCGGCGACGACACTCACTGTCTGAGTGGACGGACGCTGCTCCATTCCTCCCCTCCCTCCCACCCGTCCTCCTCCTCCTCCTCCTCCTCCTCTTCCACCTCATCCGACCCACCCTGACCCACCACAGTAACGCACATGACCAGCCCAGCCACCAGCCACTGACGCGCCACCCCGCCCACTCATGGCTCCAACTGCGTCACCGCCTCCGACCTCCCACCCTCGGGAGAGTAATTTTCTGGCGTCACACTGCGTTCATCTTCCCGCCCAACACCTCACATTATCTTCCTTTCCTCGGACCCCCCCCCCCCCCTTATGAGTTATATTCTTCTGTGTTGTCTTTAGTGTCTGATATTTCCCGCTCGTCGTGACAGCTACGAATTGTTGGTTAGTCAGTAGTGCCAGAACGATGCCCCTTCCTGACGGCGAAGACCCCCTCCTTCAGGCGACAGGTTAAACGCAAAGGAACGGGATTTACCAAAGAACTGTCTGGGAGAGGGCGGATCGAGGATGATTGAGGAATGGCCCAAGGCTAGCTGGAGAGAGAGAGAGAGAGAGAGAGAGAGAGAGAGAGAGAGAGAGAGAGAGGATGTCTCACAGATAGGGAAGAGGTTGGCTATGGGTGGGTGAGGAGAGAATATTGGATGTCTTAAAAGTGAACCATAATGGATGCAAATATAACCATGGATGACTCAAGGAGTAAATATCACTACAAATGGATGACATGGAACTTGGATGAGTTTGGCGACACTTCCTGGCGGCCGGATAACTCACAAGAGATAAGACCCATGACGCTGACCCGTGTTAGTACATCACCAGAACCTAACGTTAAGTTCTGAGCATTTTATAACATCTGCTGAACCAACCCCCCCCCCCCACCCCCCTCCATCCCCCACAGTTTATTTCACCTCATGCTTAACCTAACCTAACCTAACCTAACCTAACCT
The DNA here is from genome assembly GCA_958450375.1 of Homarus gammarus. Classification (NCBI taxonomy): domain Eukaryota; kingdom Metazoa; phylum Arthropoda; class Malacostraca; order Decapoda; family Nephropidae; genus Homarus; species Homarus gammarus. The sequence continues at coordinate 11,100,760 of CAUDMG010002538.1, forward strand.
AACCTAACCTAACCTAACCTAACCTAACCTAACCTAACCTAACCTAACCTATCCTAACCTAACCTATCCTAACCTAACCTAACCTATCCTAACCTAACCTAACCTAACCTATCCTAACCTAACCTAACCTAACCTATCCTAACCTAACCTATCCTAACCTAACCTATCCTAACCTAACCTAACCTAACCTAACCTATCCTAACCTAACCTAACCTAACCTAACCTAACCTAACCTATCCTAACCTAACCTATCCTAACCTAACCTAACCTATCCTAACCTAACCTAACCTAACCTATCCTAACCTAACCTAACCTAACCTATCCTAACCTAACCTATCCTAACCTAACCTAACCTATCCTAACCTAACCTAACCTATCCTAACCTAACCTAACCTAACCTAACCTAACCTAACCTAACCTAACCTAACCAATCCTAACCTAACCTAACCTAACCATCATGGGACTGTACATATATATATATAATAACCTAAGTCTGGACACAGATACGTACTGTACTGTACTCTCTCTCTCTCTCTCTCTCTCTCTCTCTCTCTCTCTCTCTCTCGCTCTCTCTCTCTCTCTCTCTCTCTGGTGTAATTTGGAGAGATAAAAAAGATATTGATTCCCAGTCAGCTTAATCCAAGTTCTGTCTGTCTGTCTGTCTGTCTGTCTCATGGTGTCATCTCCCTGTGTCTCCATCTCTTCCTACAATTCTCTATCTATCTGTCTGTCTGTCTGTCTGTTTGTCTGTCTATCTATCTGTCTGTCTGTCTGTCTGTCTGTCTGTCTGTCTGTCTGTCTCCTACAATTTACTCAACAAACTCACGCATAAAAAGTTTACCTGTATTTGCCATAACTTGTTACCGTGTACTGAGAGAGAGAGAGAGAGAGAGAGAGGTGAAAAAGTAACTGTGATGTTTTGGCTGCGACAATTATTACTGAGGTGTGTGTGTGTGTGTGTGTGTGTGTGTGTGTGTGTGTGTGTGTGTGTGTGTGTGTGTGTGTGTTGATATCTTGTGTAAATTTATTCAATACTTTCTTTCACGAGGAACACATAGCCTATGGCGTTATCTGTCTTGTGTTAGGTTAGGTTACGTTACTTTGCGTTAAGTTAAGTCAAAGTTAAGTTAGGTTAGGTAATGTTAAGTGCCAATTTTTGAGGGAATTTGCAAATGGTGATTCAAGTATGAAAATTGGCAGGAAGATTCAATAGGGTTAATTATCAAATCTATCTGATTGGACATTCAAAATTCCAAGATGGCGGCCATTTTCCAAGATGGATGGCCCCCTGAGGCACACTCGCCCACCCATCACCAAATGTCTAAGAAGGCAAGCATGATCTCCACATACTCCCTGATGGGCGCCATAATGCATCTGTGCTTTGCCTTTAAAAAAAAAAAAAAAAAAAAAAAAAAACTTGAGCTTAGAAAGAAGATTGGACAAGCATTAAGTAGGTCGAGATGTCATTTTCGACTATACGGAGCTTTGGATTAAACAGGAGCTGGTTATAGAGGTGTATAACTTGATCTAGATTACTACTTAGTTAAGAACACACTATTGGTTTTGCCTGTAAATACATAAACACACTATTAACGTCTCCTGTACACATTGACACACTATTAACGTCTCCTGTACACAGATATAATATATCTGGCTTCTTATCAGAGACCCCGTGGTTATATTGTGTTCACAATAACAACATAAACGACAATAGCAAAACTACAACAACCACACAGCAGTACAACAACAAAAACAGTAACAATAATAACAACAACAACGACACCAACCATACAACAATGCAACAACAACTACACAACATTAAAATAACAATAACAACAAAACATTAACAACAATAACAACAACAACAACAGTACAACCACCACAACAAAAACCGCACATAAGAGTAGGCCAGTTTAATACAGTGAGATTCCGTGTTACAGGGAGGAGGGAGGAGCCATCATGGGGACAGGAGGTAGGAGGAGAGTTTTACGCTGATGGTGGTAGTAAAAATTTGGCTGCGATGTGAGGTTGATGGTTGATGGTTGATGATTTTTTTGGGGGGGGCTACGACTCAAATTGATGACACGACCACGGTTGATGACTAGGGTTGATTGATGACGACCAGGGTTGATGATTAGATTGACGACCAAGGATGATGTGCTAACTAGATTGACGACTTGACTTCAACCATAACGTTCAAAATGACGTTAGAATTACGTTGTGACTCTACCCTAACCAGTTACGTTCACTCAACAACACAAGTTAGGAAAAACGAAAAGTGAACGTAAGATATCTTTGTGAATCCGCGCCCTGAACCAGACTAAAAATGGTTGGTCCTGACTATAGCAAGTGCATACTCTCGTCTGTTCTGGACCGTTGCTTGTGGCGAATTGTTACTTAAGATCGTTACGTCGGTCATCTGTTCCTTACCGCTGCTCCTGATGATGGAAGGAGACGGGGAGGCACAGGAGGAGGGAGGAAGGGAAGAAGGAAGGGGGTAGGAATGTCCGTTTTCTCCATATGAAGGATTCAAGGAATATCTTGGCAGTAAGGCTCGGTGTGTGTGTGAGAGAGAGAACACAAGGGTTTATTGACACACTGTAGTGATTGATGATCAGTAACATCTAATTTAGTGATAATAAATAGTAATAATAAAATAACAATAATAGAGTTGACCGTAAAAGCTGATTTTTTTTTTTTTTTTTTATGAAATGAACGAATTCGAAAAGTGATATTTTTTTTCATTTCAAGACATGGTCAGCGAGGACACACAACACAGACCATGGCGGAAAATATTCATACATCTTAAAGCCCTATGCAAGAACAGCCGTCGTGTATCCCGGCGGTCGGAGCTCTATCTATACCTGTGTCAGCCCCAGACGTTCTCCTTAGTGTGTCTCTGTAACTGTAGTGGACGTGTATATATTTTTGTATTATGTTAACTTTTGTTTCGTTTATTTTACCTCATGAACGCAAAGATAAATTCAAAGCTCTATTTGCTTAATAAATAAAGGGTTGTATCCGACACTCTTTTTACCTCAAGTAAGAGGGTGTATTCGACGCTCCTTTTACCTTATGAATAAAAGGGTACATTTGACGTCATATGTAAACAACATTGGTGGAAATAATGAGGTTAGGCGGTGTGTAAGTTTTTATCATTCACTTGTTGATGGTAAAGGTGTACACAAGTGCTAAAACACTTTGTATTTTTTCTGCCACATTACAGTTTTGCTGTCAGGGCCACACGCTGATGCCAACACACAATATTGCATAATGGAACAAGATGTTCACAAGAGACAGAAAATTGAGACGTTGCTAAGACATCGTTGAACGAAGTTCATGTTTTATATGCTTCAACTTCGAGAATGTTTGGATTTGGGGGCCCCTTAGAGTCGGGGGGCCTGAGGCCAGTGCCTCAAGTGCCTCATGGTTAATCCGGCACTGACTGCACCAGCTGTTATAACTACCATAAACACAGACCATAACCACTACTAATGCTCAAATATCAGGTAAGTGGAAAAGTGTGAGGGACTCCTGGGTGACCCCGCCGTGCAAATTAGTGTCTAGTCATCAGAGAGTCTTAGGTATTATTATTATTTTTTTTTTTAATTGGGCACCCCCCCCCCCTATATCCTTGTGTAAAGTGAAGCGCAGAAGCGTTTACAGCGCCCAACAGGGAAGCATGCTAAGTTCATGCTTGCTTTTATGTCTCATGAGTTAAGGGCGTAGAAGCCTAAAGAGTCAATGGTTTATGTCTAAGCAAGTTTTTGGAAGCTCCAACAACTTGTCCCTGAATACGAATTCACAACTTTCGATTTAGGTGTATTACCTTCCTCCTCTTGAACGAAAACTGATAAATAATAATGGTGGCCCCTCGTGTTTCAGGATGGCCGCCTCTAGGGCCACGTAGGCGTGAATTTTTTTTAAGGTATAGAAGCTGTCGTGAACACAACAACTACACCCTATGTTAACGATCTGAGTGACTCAGTGTCAAGGAATAATCCAAGAACATCGGACAACTCGCCAACTGCAGAGGCAAATGACGTAAAGTAACTTACCCATAGTTTTACCCTGCCCAGGGATCGTACCCGTGTCCACTCTCTTGTGAGGCGAGCATGCTAACCTTTACACCACACCACACTGCTCGTTGTTACGGCAAACTCGTCAGGTAATTTTGACGTATTGTAATCCCCCACTTCACAGCGTGTCCGAAGTGAGCCAGTCAGGTACGCTCTTAAATCCTCAGTTCTACACTTATGGTAAAATTAGAAAATGTGGGAGGACGTGGAGGGTGTGCTGTGAGGGGAGGGCGTGGAGGTCGTGCTGCAGGAAGAGGACGTGGAGGTCGTGCTGCAGGAGGAGGACGTGGAGGTCGTGCTGCAGGAGGAGGACGTGGAGGTCGTGCTGCAGGAGGACGTGGAGGTCGTGCTGCAGGAGGAGGACGTGGAGATCGTGCTGCAGGAGGAGGACGTGGAGGTCGTGCTGCAGGAGGACGTGGAGGTCGTGCTGCAGGAGGAGGACGTGGAGGTCGTGCTGCAGGAGGAGGACGTGGAGGTCGTGCTGCAGGAGGAGGACGTGGAGGTCGTGCTGCAGGAGGACGTGGAGGTCGTGCTGCAGGGGGAGGACGTGGAGGTCGTGCTGCAGGAGGTGGACGTGGAGGTCGTGCGTGGTCCAGTACCTCGGCACCCGCAGGTAAATAACAAAGCAGCATGTTAGCGTCGTGTATGAGAGGGCACTAGCCTGGCGAATGGACCTCTGGTGTGATGTGTAGGATGCCGAGGAGAAGTGGGATGGGTAAGAATGGTGTTTGCGTGGCACCAACTGCCTTTAACCCAGACATTCTCGTCTCACTTACGAGGCCAGCTGAGCAAGGGGCGGAGACGATGTGTTGGCCAGACATCAAAAGCAGTGTCCGCTCCACTGCCCCTTACTACATGTTCTCTGAGATCCTCTGCTTTACTTCGGTCACGAGTCACACACACACACACACACACACACATCTAAATTAAACATAGGACCTTACAAACGTCAACACAGACTTCTCGCTTCTCCCAGACTTACAGACGGACCTCAGGATTGACCATCACCGCTGCTGCTCCAACTGCAGGTAAGCAGGGGATGAGGTAATTAACCTGTGTTGAGCCAGCGAGGGTCACGCTCACCAACCATCGCCCGCCATCCCACCATACTTACCTGGCAGCCTGGCCACTGACGACGGTGGAGGATCATCACAATGCTCGCGAATGATAATTTTTCCGGGTACCGTCACTTGTGCACCGCGCCCTAATGACAGGTTGGCGGAATTTAAAACTGTCGAAATTATGTAAATTGGGAATGAAGGACTCTAGCGCATACTAACGACCTATGTTTGTGTACCCGCGCTGGGAAGGAGAGAGAGAGAGAGAGACGTGATGGCCAGGCAGTGTGTGTGTGTGTGTGTGTGCCCATCCGTCGGCCACGACCCATCACAGGCAGGGACATAACAACTTACGATTAAAATTGAGTAATACTTAAACTATCTTGCGTGACTTTAATATTTTATGTTTAACCAATTATTTTTTTTTTAAGAATTCATTAATATTAATTCTTACTGCTGACACTAACTGTGAAACATTATACAGTATTGTTCCTTATTTCATTGTCTTACCTAGTTACCCCGCACTTGAGTGGTCCCTCATACGTTGACTTGAGATAAAAAATCATCCAGGTTTGCCGCTGTAAATGCTTCTGCTTATGAGTCAAACGTTTCATGTACAAATAAAACTAAAAATTATTCAAACCAAGCTTCACAATACAATGTGATGTGCCATGTGTAGATGATGGTGTTGACTGTATTGTAGGGGATAGTGTAGATGATGGTGTTGACTGTATTGTAGGGGATAGTGTAGATGATGGTGTTGACTGTATTGTAGGGGATAGTGTAGATGATGGTGTTGACTGTATTGTAGGGGATAGTGTAGATGATGGTGTTGACTGTATTGTAGGGAATAGTGTAGATGATGGTGTTGACTGTATTGTAGGGGATAGTGTAGATGATGGTGTAGACTGTACTAGAATTTGGTGAAGGACTGGGTGGAGGAGGAGTGTAGGTGATGTAAGGGAAAGTGTACAGGTTTGTTGATCGGTCGGTTAAGTTATCGTTAGGTTAGTGTTAGGTCAGGTCACGTTTGGTAAGCATTAAGTCAAATTCGCGCTAGGTCAGGTTAGGTTGGGTTAGTATTAAGTTAGGTTAACGTTAGGATAGGTTAAATTAGGTTAGCGTTAAGTCAGGTTACGTTAGGTTAGTGTTAAGAGCTTTTGATTTTTTTTTTAAGATAGTTCTGTATTTTATCACTACATAGATAAGTACATTATGCACACGGTTGCGCAAAGAGCGTTTTGTGAGATGTGGCAAAGCTGTGAAATTCTAATCTCGCAAAGTTCCTTTGGATCATTCTGGGAGATTGAGAGCCTGAGAGGGTAACACAGTCCAGACTATAACTCAATCCTCTTTATTTTCGTACAATAATTATGAATGTCGTGTAGGGATTTCTTCCCAGCCGAATTTGTTATATAAGTTGACGGCTGGTGGGGGGCATACAGCTTCAGGAGGATTGAGGTCTCTCAGAAGTAGTCGGGTTCTCAATTTGAAACGCCAAAATTTGATAACGCATACAATCACCGACACTATTAGCACGTAGTTCAAGAAACACCATGCACTAATACCTTACCAATGGAGCACGTCAAAGATGTAGTTTAACCACGTCTCTGCGTAAGTTACCTATGGGAGGTGCTCATCATCTATTGTTACCGGTCTTCTCCTGATGCACCCCGTGATAAACCCTAAATAGCATATAAACACATCAGTCACCGTCTCCTTTATAAACCTAAGAGCACCAATAATGTCGTCGAGGGAGCCGAGGGATGACTCCTCATCCCATGTCCCCTTGTCTCGGTAGTCGTCAAGAGGTGGGAATTCCTATTGGTGACCACTGAGTCTGACCAATACAACGAATATCACCGTCAAACTCCACGTTATACATTTTAGAAACATTTTAAGAAAGTAAATATTTATATTAATTTTTATCTTGATATTACACAAATCATTTTATACTATTGTAAGACATGATCCAGGAAGCTTGGAACACAGACCCTTGTTGGGGAAGATGATGGTATAGTGCAGGTGATGGTATAGTGTAGGTGATGGTATAGTGTAGGTGATGGTATAGTGTAGGTGATGGTATAGTGTAGGTGATGGTATAGTGTAGGTGATGGTATAGTGTAGATGATGGTATAGTGTAGGTGGTAGAATGCAGAGAGTAGTGTAGATTGTACAGTATGGTGTAGACTGTAGATGATGGTGTAGACAGTGTTGTCGAAGATTGTGCTACACCACCATCTACACTATCCCCTACAATACAGTCAACACCATCATCTACACTATCCCCTACAATACAGTCTACACCATCATCTACACTATCCCCTACAATACAGTCAACACCATCATCTACACTATACCCTACAATACAGTCAACACCATCATCTACACTATTCCCTACAATACAGTCTACACCATCATCTACACTATCCCCTACAATACAGTCAACACCATCATCTACACTATCCCCTACAATACAGTCTACACCATCATCTACACTATCCCCTACAATACAGTCTACACCATCATCTACACTATCCCCTACAATACAGTCAACACCATCATCTACACTATCCCCTACAATACAGTCAACACCATCATCTACACTATCCCCTACAATACAGTCAACACCATCATCTACACTATCCCCTACAATACAGTCAACACCATCATCTACACTATCCCCTACAATACAGTCTACACCATCATCTACACTATCCCCTACAATACAGTCTACACCATCATCTACACTATCCCCTACAATACAGTCAACACCATCATCTACACTATCCCCTACAATACAGTCTACACCATCATCTACACTATCCCCTACAATACAGTCAACACCATCATCTACACTATCCCCTACAATACAGTCTACACCATCATCTACACTATCCCCTACAATACAGTCAACACCATCATCTACACTATACCCTACAATACAGTCAACACCATCATCTACACTATTCCCTACAATACAGTCTACACCATCATCTACACTATCCCCTACAATACAGTCAACACCATCATCTACACTATCCCCTACAATACAGTCTACACCATCATCTACACTATCCCCTACAATACAGTCTACACCATCATCTACACAATCCCCTACAATACAGTCAACACCATCATCAACACTATCCCCTACAATACAGTCTACACCATCATCTACACTATCCCCTACAATACAGTCAACACCATCATCTACACTATACCCTACAATACAGTCAACACCATCATCTACACTATTCCCTACAATACAGTCTACTTTTGTACCAGCCAATATGTTTTAAATAATATCCACGAAAAAGAGGTATTGAGGTTGATTTTGTTTACAAATTACATAACATTTTAATTTACTGTAAACAATAATATACCCTCGTGAAAAATAGCTGTATTCAGAAGTGTCTCCTGGCCAAGAATGTCAGAGAAGTTAGTTCAGGTCCATGTACAAATAAAATAAATAAGAACTTTTTTATCTTTAGTTTACATTTTTGTTTAAATATTAAATATTAAAATTTATTCTTCATATTTAGGTTACCAATTAAAAATTTATTTATTTCACAGCCAACACCTTAACGGGGCTCCATGTTTTGAACAACACTCATCATCTAATATACTACAGGACTAGGCGTGTGTCTGTCTGTCTGTCTGTCTCTCTGTTTGTGTGTGTGTCTGTTCTGGGCAGCCGGAACGGCACAATCGTTTTTCATCAAACGTGGAAAAATCGCAAAAAATTCGTAGAGTGGAACAAACCTGGTCCCATGTCGATGGTTTCTTTAGGAAGGCATTAATTAACAATTTTATTTATGATGGAAAACGATGCAAGTCTACGGACTTGGCGCACCCTCGTTCGCTGTACGCTGTCACCAGCGTTAAACTTTCACAAGGGCACGAAGGGCCCTCGATCACTTGCTCTTGGAACTATGTGTTACGTTTATCTATGGTGAGAGCAGCTTTTAGTATTATTTACAATTTACAGCTGGGACTAGCATTAGCCGGTATGAAAGATGTCAGGAACTAAGTTAATCTAATTAAAGATTAGCTTTACGCAGTCATCTTATGTAAAGTGATTAATGCAGTAAGTAGTCTCAAAGATCATTAAAATTCGAGGGCACTGGTCGTTATCGTCATTCTACGTATGAAAAAAAATCATATGGCCACAACAGCAGCAACCCGTTTCAATTAGTGGTGACGAATAGTAATTATGTATGAAAAAAAAAAAAAAAAAAAAAAAAAAATATATATATATATATATATATATATATATATATATATATATATATATATATATATATATATATATATATATTAGAAAAGCAAACATTAAAGTTTCAGGCTCCTTAAACGAAAAGTATCCATTTCCTTTGTTTACACAAATCATGTGATGTATCCCCATCACCCAAGCTTTACCTCATGAATCATCTCCCCAGCTTTACCTCATGAATCATCTCCCCAGCTTTACCTCATGAATCATCTCCCCAGCTTTACCTCATGAATCATCTCCCCAGCTTTACCTCATGAATCATCTCCCAAGCTTTACCTCATGAATCATCTCCCCAGCTTTACCTCATGAATCATCTCCCCAGCTTTACCTCATGAATCATCTCCCCAGCTTTACCTCATGAATCATCTCCCCAGCTTTACCTCATGAATCATCTCCCCAGCTTTACCTCATGAATCATCTCCCCAGCTTTACCTCATGAATCATCTCCCCAGCTTTACCTCATGAATCATCTCCCCAGCTTTACCTCATGAATCATCTCCCCAGCTTTACCTCATGAATCATCTCCCCAGCTTTACCTCATGAATCATCTCCCCAGCTTTACCTCATGAATCATCTCCCCAGCTTTACCTCATGAATCATCTCCCCAGCTTTACCTCATGAATCATCTCCCAAGCTTTACCTCATGAATCATCTCCCCAGCTTTACCTCATGAATCATCTCCCAAGCTTTACCTCATGAATCATCTCCCCAGCTTTACCTCATGAATCATCTCCCCAGCTTTACCTCATGAATCATCTCCCCAGCTTTACCTCATGAATCATCTCCCCAGCTTTACCTCATGAATCATCTCCCCAGCTTTTCCTCATGAATCATCTCCCCAGCTTTACCTCATGAATCATCTCCCCAGCTTTACCTCATGAATCATCTCCCCAGCTTTACCTCATGAATCATCTCCCCAGCTTTACCTCATGAATCATCTCCCCAGCTTTACCTCATGAATCATCTCCCCAGCTTTACCTTACAACTTTTCCTGTCTTAAATACACAACCAATCTTACCTCGTGACCCCCGCCCTCACACAAACAAATAAGACTGTCAGATCTTCGTGGAATCACTGGATTTTCATACGAAGTGGCGAGTTGCAACTGATCTTTGGCCCCGGGGGAATGGTGGTAGATTCAGCTCTGGGGATCACTCAGGACGAGAATGTTCCTGGTCGACACGAACACAAGATTTACTCGTTATCATATGTGTGGGTTTCATCAACTCACAGGAAACGAAAATTCTAGAGCCATGAATTCAAATGACTTCTGTAGTGTATGTAATGTTTTCTTTTTCTTCTGCCGTTCTGATTGAATGTTCAAAATTCTTTATATTTTTGTTTCTTTATGACTTGGAATAGAATAATCTTACTCATTAATTCTGAGTTTCTTTACAGCGAGAACATTATTCACTTAAAGCATAATAGGTTCAATAATTTCCATTTAGTAGTAGCCTCATAGTAACTCAGTAATAGCCTAGTAGTGACCTAATAAATAGCCATAGTAGTAATAGTAGTAGTAGTAGAAGAAGTAGTATGAAAGAAAATTGTTACTACTACTCTCCCAACTTTATGTTCACTCCACCTCGGTTTGGGGATGAGGGATAGAGGGAGGGGGGAAACAAACGGAAAGATTGAAAAAGGGAAAGGAAACATGCACGCAGGGATGGGGAGACGAACAAAGTCAGGGAGAGGGACTCATGTGCCACTATGACTTACTTGTCACTTCTTACGCAAATCATTCCTATTTTTTTTCATCGCTTCGTTGGAATTACATTTTAGGCATTAAAACAAACACTGGAGTAGAAATACCGAAAATACCAACGTTACCGTTAATGTAGGAGCCTAAAAGACAAAATAAATATACACACATACTGTAGAGGAGTGTATGTATGTATACTAGCTGGTATCAGAAGAACTTCCTGTCTCTGTTTACGTCCTCAAAGAGTAAACTATAAATACACAGGTTTATAATTACACTGTAACAGCCAGAGGCGTATCTTAGGGGCCGTCACGGGTGGAGCTGGAAGGTTTATCTGTCCAACGAATAAAGAAAAATCTTATTTTGGTACATATCCGTTTCCTTTGTACTTGGTGTAGTGTATTATTGCCTTTAAACACATGTAATATAAGGAGCTACTCCCATCCTTTTATTTACAGTATATTCATGCCCAGCAATCGTACTGTAGTAATACTAATGAGATAGTGTAGTAGTGTTTCTCAGTGCGCCACGAGACCAATACGCCTCTCTCACATGAGGATGATAACATGTCATTTAATGGCTGTAGAACATGTAATATGCGTAGTGCAACATACGGAAGTTCTTGTGACGTAAATGTTGACATAAGATGGTGTCTTCAGTACGACATTGGTACGACAACCTAATGCGCAAACGTGGTGGGCAGCCTATATGATAGTTACTAAGATGGCCTTCTTTCTGACTAATCTAACCTAACCTAACCTAACCATTAACAACACAGTCCATCGATACGGCTGGCGTACATTACCTATATCCATTGTGAAGATTGGCGTACGTCTGCCGTACTTGTATCTACTACGTACTGTTGTTCATGTGAGCAGGGTGAAGCGCCATCATTGTTCTGTCATAACGGGTAAGTCTTCAGTCTTTTAAATATAGTTCTAAACATGATCAGTATCATCAGTTGGAATTAGTAATGTTATATTTAATTGCTAAACATCGCTGTGGTGTCTTTGTTGGTTATCCTTGGTCGAATACATTTACTGTTGACCATTGTATGCCTGCACTGTCTTTGTATATTGTTTGTAAACCTACACCGTCAATGCACATTGTATAGCTCACTATTTATTCATGTACTGTACAATGTATACCTCCATTGTTTTTGTACATTGCATACCTTATACAAACTATACAGTCTATGTACTGTGTACTGTATATAGAGGCTGAATCAATGTGAACTTGTATGACGACTTTACTGAATGAATATACTCGTATACTGTACATCTGCCATAACAGTACCAGAAATCTCTAAGTTTACCGATAGTACTACCAGACAATGTTCTCTCTCTCTCTCTCTCTCCCTCCTTGTCCTTCCTGGCCGGCCTAAGTCAGTGGGTTTAAACTGGTTATACCTGGCCATGATGGCTATTGTCAGTAGAGAGAGAGGCGGCCCGGAGCCACAACGATAACTGAGAGGCGCCGCTCCTAGGGATAACGAAGCCAAGATTACTTTATGTTTGTTTAATTAACAATACTGATATAATTATGCATGGTATTACACACTGTAATTGTGGAATAACCTAAAGTGAAATTCTAGAGTTAGATGGTTTCATATTGACGTGTCCGTCTGCATAATGGCGGCCACACTGTTGATGTTTACCGTATTGTTTATCTTACCAGTCAACCTTGGACGAAACTTTGTCTTCATATCTTCCATCGTCGAAAAGATGTGTTCGCAGGTCTGCAGGTTACCACAAAACTGCTCTCATGTCACCAGTACATCTCCTTAAATCAAGGAAGCTTGACTCTGGAGCGCATGTTTAACATTTTATCAGGTTACATGAGCTGAAGACATCACTGTGTGCGTCAAGGGCTTCCATGTCGGCTGGTTTATTTTTAACAAAGTTTCTGACATGTTCTTTATTATAAGCTCATCTACCAGAGTGGTTGAGGACCGGATATGGGCTGTAGGTTACCGACCTCTTACCTAAAGGATGAACTGACTTAGTGTAGACGCTTAAAACCCTCGGTTGTACAGTATATATAACACTAATATCTACTGTCGTGATTCATTAGACACAGATGGACCTGTAAGACATTAATATCTCATTCTGTCCGTTAGATCCTAATCCTAATAGGAAGTCCTTCTGGTGTCCAACAGCGGTAATTACAAGAGTTATTGTTGAAACTTTTAACGGTGGTTCAGTTTCTTAGTTTACATTCTAATTGTTGTCGATTATTTTGAATATGTAAAAGTTTATACAGCACCACCTTCCAGACTTGAGTGTAACTATAATACATTGAATAATTAAGTTTAAGACACGTTATTCTTTACAGAGAAAATATTTCAAATTGACATATCTGGTGCTTAACTTTCTCAATTGTGAATAAATCACCATCTATGTACAGAACTAAGCAAACAATGTGTAGGAAATACTCAGTAACACTCAATGCCATATCCTGACCACTGAGGTCTGTTAAACACACCCTTTGTGACCTCTGTAATCCTTCTGCGCTGCCGCTCACAGGCTGAGTATGGGATGCACAATAAACTAGCCGCTGGACGTGGCAAAATTAAAAAAAAAATCAATCCCACCAAAACCACAGACCCACCACTGGCTAGAGTGGAGTGGTCGGTGCAGTGAGTAACGCCCCCCCCACACACACATAAGGTAAAATAAGCTGGGATGCAGATTTTTCAGGTGATCCTCATATTCTGTTCCGTAATTCATGATGTTTGTGTGTTACGAAGCAAAACTGCACGTGATAATGAAACCCAAAACGACACATAAACAACGAAAACAGTATTTTTATGACTTTTTCGTGTTTTATTAATTTATGGATGACTTTTTTTTTTTGCCTATTACCTCTTTTGTTCCTTTTTTTTTGTCAAGGTAAAATGGAAGAGGTTATTGCCTCAACACTGGCAACCAACACGACGGTCCTGGCGAATCCCTACACTCACCAGCAGCGACTGTGTTTGGCGATGTTCTGCTTCTGTATAGCTGTCGTGGGCACCATCGGTAAGATATTATGAGGCAGACATGTTCTTTGGGATGTTAGCTGGTAAGTGTATGTGTGCATGTGTGTGTATGTGTGCATGTGTGTGCATGTGTGTGTTTGTATGTATATGTGTGTGCGTATGTGTTCATGTGTGTGTTTGTATGTATATGTGTAATGGTCAGCATGCTCACCTCGCAAGCGAGAGGACCCGGGTTTGATCCCCGGGCAGGGTAAAATTATGGGCAATTTACTTTACGCCATTTGCCTCTGTCTACCAAGTAGTAATTGGGAACCTGGATGTTAATCGATTTGCGGATGGAATTCCGGGGTAATGGTTAGCCAGTGTAGTTGGAGAGTTGTCCGGTCTTCTCGGACTATTCCTTGACACTGGGTCATGCAGTTCGTTAACTCAGGGTGTGGTTGTTGTGTTGGCGACAGTTTCTACACCTTAAAAAAATCACGTCGGCCATCCTCGTCACGCTAGGGGCATCCATTATTATTATGTGAGTATGTATGCATGTGCATATATATATATATATATATATGAGTGTTTGTATGTGTGTGTGTGTGTGTGTGTCTGTGCATGTGCGTATCTCTTAAGTTCTCTTTTTTTTATATGACTGTTTGTCTCTGATTCTGTGATTCAACACATAAACAATACTAATTACACTAAACTATAAGCTATATTTCTCTAAGGCTTCGCGTCACTCCCAGGTAATGTAGTAGCTGCTGCCGCTCTACTGTTGGACAAGAACCTCCGTCAGAACCCCTCCACGGCCTTCATGGTGAACCTCCTCTTAAGCCTCGTGCCAGTCAACACCCTCGGCCTGCCTTGGTACGGCATTAGGGTGCTGCTCGAGGGATCCTTCCCGAAGAATATGATCATCATTCTCCGTGTGATGAACTTGATCTTTATCCAAGTTCATCTGCACACCATCTGTGCTGTCGCCATCATCAGGTACACTTATTGACAGTTGTATCATCAAAGTTAGTTCTCGACATCATATTAAAGTAACCAATCGCATTAACAGCGGCGGTAAGTTGTTAATTCTTTGATAGTGGTTCAAGTACAGCTCCAACACTGATAAGCCCTTGGGGGTTAAGACTCCGTCGCATTCATTCTGTTGATTCGTCAGTGCGAATAGGTCAACACCCTTACCCAGGTGATGACGTCAATTGCAGGAAGGAAAACATGTAAAACGAATGATTTGAAAAGATGGCAACAGTTAAGGTATACACTACAGGTAAGGTTTTTAGTAATTATTGTTTCGAGCAAAAGATAATTGGTGATGTCAGATATATTTCCGCCACTAATATGACACTTAATAATTATCCTGTGTTAAGCAGTAGAGATCTCTTTTGGCCTCTTGTCGGCGTTAGTGTCCTCATCCAGACTGTAGTAAAATCTAAAAATCTGTCGTCATCTATGCTCTTATGATCCCAGGACACTAGCGATGATGCACTCCCACACGTACAAGCGACTGATGCAGAAGCGGTGGGTAGCTGTATGCTTAGTGGTCATCTGGCTCTACTCTTCGCTCCTCTGGATGCCGCTATACTCAGGTGTATGTAAAAGTTGTATTTTTATAACAGTGTTCTCTTCTCTGATACATCTTACATAAACCTTCATTTGTACAGAGTAAGATCTAATCCTTAAGTGGCTAATGATATCTTATTCGTTTCCACTGATGGTTAGCCCCAACTTATATCAACATACGATTAACCACCCTAATACTAATCTAATCCAACCTAACCTAACCCAGAATAACCTAACTTAATCCGTTATATAACCTAACATAACGCTTACCTGACATAAACTAATGCTTAGGCCTACTTAACCTAACCTAACCTAATCTAACCTAATCTAATCTAATTTAATATAACGCAAACCTAACAAAATCTAACCTATTCTCCAGGTAACGCTAGGGTGTCTATTAATTAGGTGAAATAAGCTAGGGCTAATTTTCAGATGATCCTTATATATATATATATATATATATATATATATATATATATATATATATATATATATATATATATATATATATATATCTATATATAAGGTTTTTAATCAACGTGGACTATCACACAGGTGTTCGGTGATCTTAAGTATGACCAAAGGCAGTTGTCGGTGTCCCTCAGTTCTGACACCTATGATCGTATCCACGACAGCATCACCTACGGTCTTCCCCTCTTCATCACCAGTACTTGTTACATCTTCATGTACATCAAGGTAGCTATATGTTGCAAGACACTATATTACTATTATGCTTAATCTATACCAGTGAAAAGTTGGAAAGATGATTAAAAAAAAATTATTTTAAGGTCCAGCTCTTGAAACGAGGAAGTTCCCGCCGACACAAAACCGTGGATGGCGTACAGGAAAATGATGCCATAAACCACTGGAGAAACCACGTCACGCGCACCATCCTCGTCATCTTCGTCATCTTCACTGTATGTAACGTGCCATACTTCATCATGCTTATACTTCGAGTGGACAAGATATTACCAACAATCTGGATCATCTTTCTTGTCATCTTCTCGGCTCAGTTTTGTGTTTCCCCGGTGGTGTATGTGACGGTCAGCCAGGAGTACCGCAGGGCCAACGTTCACCTCCTCCGCAAAATGTTGTTCTCTACAAGAATCTTAAAGACTTCCCAAAACGAAATAGTGAAAAGACGGAACACTGATGATCGTAAGACTGAAGATCCGACATATTCCAAAAGGCAAACTTTCTTAATTCCACGATGAATGAATTAATCCAAAGATGAAACTTATAACATCAATACAAGTTTTCTTCAGTTTTCATCAAGATGAAGCATTTCAATACGGCACATTTTCGTTATAAAGTTCAAGAGATAAATAGAGCTGATTAAAAGGTTATCATATATAAATGTGAGCTTTATATTCTGTTCAGCCCAATGATCAATGCTTTTAAAAGTCTTTTGGTAAATAAGGGTTGTGTGGCAGCAGACATAATGACAGGCAAAATTTTCATACAAGTAATCACGTGATATCACAACACAATTCAATAGTCCTTGGAGAACGTGTGTCATCTGCGTGTATACAATAGATCACAATGACAAGGAGACGCCTCGGTGTATAAACATTACGACAGTAGAGGTTTCATCTCTCCCCTGTGTCACTTATTTGGAACACAAGATTGCTGCCAGAAAATCACTACTATTTTACAGAGCCAACAAGGTGTATAATTGTTAACTTAAGTTGGAAGAAACATAATTACCGTGTATTAATAATATCTAATTTGTAAACACAAGATTTGTTATTGTATAAATATCAGCTGATGTTGACTACAGCTACGAGTGCGATATCAGAATAAATTTGTAGGCGTAGTATGAAGATATCAAGCTAGTCATAAATGTATGTCTCCTTACTCAGGGTACAAAGTTCAAGGGTGTTGGGTTACGCCTCTGATGCACCACTGATTGAAGAACAGGTGTTGACAACTGTGTGTCATTAATACAGTACAGGCGCTGACAGATGTGTGGTAGTGTACAAGACATACTGCTGTGCGAAGGTCGCCATGGTAGTGAAGTCGTCTTTGTAATGTAGAAGACTAAGACATTATAAAAAAAATCACCTTATATATTATTATAAATTGGAAAAAGAAATCTAATAATTTAGTATTTAAATATTTTCCTGTAACTTTAGTAACAACAGATTGTATGGGTTGAGTAAGTTATGGTAGTTCAGACATTGACAACAGTTGTCAACAAGAACTAGTAATGTCAATATGAACCTGTATTGTATTGTTAACATGGTAGAACATGTTTTCTATTTACTCATTAACTTGTCATGGGGCTGAAGCCGGCTTCGGCTTCTGGAAGCCAGACTTTTTGGTTCTTGGCTTGGGCCCCATGTCTATGTTTACTACACTGTATCCTCAGTAAACTGGTGGCAAGTACTGGGCATGTATTGGTTTTAAGAAAATTATGGAGCCGAGATATACCTATATACAAGTTTGTAGTTGTATTTTAATGGTACTGAAATTTATCTATTGTAAGTCATATATGTGTGTACCTATATAGTATATCAGCTTTGTTAAATTTGTATTAAATGAATTATTTGATAACAACTATACAACTAACACATCAAACCATCAGTTATAATAACTTTTGAGTCAAACGCAACATTTCCCCAACCTAGAAAACACGCCACCGTGAGTCAGAATTTGAAGTGTCGTGAACCCTGTACCGTGTGACGTCACCGCTATCAACTCACCACAGTGTTAAGTCCCCTGCACTAATGCGTTTACAGGGGCTCGTCAGGTTTTGTGCAGTGTGGCAACCCTGTGTTTGTATACATTCGACAGAAGAAAATTCGCAATACTAAACATAAAATAGAATCAATTTAAAACAATATTAAAGCAAATATCTCCAAGATAATGATATGAGGAATGTTTATATGATAAGTCCCTGTAAACGGGGGACTGTGTACAGTATATGACAGACTGCCCGGCGACCAACAAGATTACTTCCATATCTGTAGTTAATTTATATGTTCATCCATGTTACTTCTCTTTTTGTACAGGAAGTTTTGACAGTCAAGTGACCCACTCCCCATTCTCACAATATCATCTATTGTATAATATTCTCAACCGTTTAGCTGCCATGTTCTCAATAAACCGTTAATTATTATTATTATTATTATTATTATTAGTAGTAGTAGTAGTAGTAGTAGTAGTAGTAGTAGTAGTAGTAGTACATACCAACTGCTCCATATTCACCCTTAATGCTGAACCAGTCTTCAAAATATTGTATATATTTTTCAGCGACAGATTGAGATAAAAACACGACTAGGATGAAGGTGATTATGATTCATTCTGAGACGTATCATAAAGGCTGACCAGAACAGAATTTCACACCAACAAAATCAAAATATCTGGTTGGTGTTGGACGTTGTCACATCTGGAAAATTGTCAGACACGAGTGAAGTCAGCATTCAGCCCGTTTATTACTCCGCTGAGGATTGACATTATTTTCCTAGAAATATTTAGCTTTCTTATCGCATCCAATTAAGTTAACTAGCACAGAGATATATATTTGTTATCCTACTGTATCGTGTTTGGACGCTGCTGTTGATCGATGTCTCCTGGTGATAACGACTACAAGTCTTCCTCTCAGTATATCAACTTGGTCAGGCATGAGAGAGTTGGCCAGGTTGTGGGTGAGTCAACAGTGTCCTCATCACCAGGTACACGGTAGGGAGACGAATTGTTTTGCCCAACACAGAAAAACGTAAAAAGTTTAACTAACAAACTCAATGACGATAATTAGATTGTTCAGTAACCAACACACGGTCTACGTTACTGTGAGGGCCAACATAAGTCACCGAACAGCGTAATCTTCACTCTCATTATCCAGAGCTGACACGGACGACCCACCAGGGAAGTGCAGAAACAACATTACCCAGCTCAATTAAAAGATCAATAGTGAGAAACAATATTTGTATGTTAAGTTGTCAAAGAAAGAGAAACAATTGAGACCCTGCAATTGTGTATAAATGAGGCAGAAAGTCAGATGAGCAATCTGGGACTTGGTCATTAAACACCCTAACGCTACCTCGGGGGTTTAGGTTAGCTAAATAAGCAAAGGTGTCTAATCTTCACGGGATCCAGTAGTCCTTGTTTAAGAGCCTGGTAGTGTGTGTCCTGTCTCTCTACTGTCTACTGACCACCTTCTTCGTCGCGCTACTGCCACAAGAACGGGACACCATTTCACTGTTCTCTCATCATTGTTTTATGAGACGGTGAAAGTCCTACAGAGTCTCCATAATAAATATGAAGAGTTTTTATTTGGCAGTGTCTGGTTATAACGATTTGAGGAAGACTTATGTTGTCATATATGTGAATTTGTATTTTTTTAAAGACATCCATGTAATTTTTGTCGGAAAACCAATGATTCTTTTGATGTTTTCGTCGAGGGATACACTACAACAAATCCCATCCTTCTATTTTCGATGACCGTAACCTGGACCTTTGACCCTGACCTCAGCTATCCAGATTCCAGAGAGAGTAGGACGCCTACGACTGCCTAGCTTATACTACAGACGGGCAAAGGGAGACCTAATTAAGATATATGTAAACATCTCAAAGGGCACTACTCAGTCGAGTGTCCATATCTGGAGCTGGAGGACGCCTTCCCAACAAGGGGTCACAGTTCAAGGTTGAAGAAGCCTAAGTCCAGAAAACTGTGAGGGCGAAATTTTTCGGAGTGAGAGTTGTGAACTCGTGGAACAACCTGCCAGAGAGTGATGTGACGGCAACGAGTGTGAGCTGTTTCAAGACTAGACTTAACCAGTACTGGAGCAGGTTCAAATACATTGAGGAACCAGTGCATGCCCAGTACTTGCCAACAGTGCGTAACAGAGACGTGGCCGACTGACCGACTGCCCAAGCAGCTATCGAGCTCGTCAGTGGCGAAGAGGATAAAAGTAAAAATGATGTTTGGTCAGATTTGGTGCAGACGTGGCCGAGTTATTCTACATCTCATTATCAGCAACGGAGTGGGTTGATAACTACAATAACGGACTACTACTACTACCAATAATAATGTAATGAAGGCTCCAGAAGAGGATGCAGGCTGTATCATTTTTTATTAAATCTTTTATAATTTCACCAAACCAGCTTACTAACCGTTTGAGCGGCTAATGTGTTCTTCATTAATTTGTTATTAACTTTGTTTCCCAGTGTTAGTACAGGAGGAAACCGGAGTACTTGGAGGAAACCTGTTGTAATTGGTAGTCACACTGAATAACACCCGTCTTAAATTTGTGCCGTGCACCGTGCAGTAAGTGCTGGACTCGAACCCAGGGCATAATGGTCTGAGGTACCTATGTTACCACTATAATATAAAATTATCAATACCTGTCATTTTATTGTTAAATTTTAGTACTAATTGATTACTAGGTAATATTGACAACTCAACCCGAGTTTACATAATAAAAATATATCCTAATGTCCAGTGGCGGCTCGTGCATAGGGCTGCAGAGCTGCAGTCCCCCCCAGACACTCACTGCCAGGCGTATGATTCCTTTAGAGAGACAGCTGAATAATACACTACCAACAAATATATCATTTTATATGTTATTTAATTATTTTCAATACGTTGCTAAGTGAATTTTCATTAAAATCAGACCAAAATTTAAGTTACTTTCATAGTTGCTGTCAATGCTGTACGATTCATGTCTGTTATTAATAGGCGCCGCCGCCGCCGCACAATGAGCTGCACTTGAAGCAGCTCAGTGGACGGTGTGGTTAAATCGTGATTTGTGTAAATCAGAAAGTCTCATAGACTTGTTGGAGATGATGAATGACAATAATCTACAGTCAACATTTTCAGACACTGTCAAGTTGCTGAAAATTTTAATAACTCCAATGACAACGGCAGAAGCAGAAAGGTGCTTTTCAACTTTGAAGAGAATTAAAACTTTTTTGCGAAGTACCATGGTGAATGACAGACTGTCTGCTTTAGCAGTGATATCCATTGAAAATAAAATGATAACAGAAATAAAGGATTTTAATGAAATAGTAATAAACAATTTTGCTACATCGAAGAGCAGACACGCCGACTTTATTTTCAATTAATACTGGTCCATCACTACTACCATGCCCTGGGAATTAGTGGACATCAACTACAACTCATACCTGAGGTAGGTCACCTACTGTTGTGTGAGGCTTGCAGTCCCTTCATTTTATTGTTCACGAGCTGCCACTGCTAATGTCTATCTATACACCAGAAGTTGACAAATGGAAGCACTCATTTGTTTGTTTACACCTATGACGTTATTGAGTGAGGGTGTGACGTCATAACCCAAAACAAAGCACTCATTTGTTTGTTTACACCAATGACGTTATGAGTGAGGGTGTGACGTCATAACCCAAAACAAATGCTGTTGAAGTGGATTTTATAACCAAGGAAGAAGCCAAAGGAATATTGCTGGGAAGAAGCTGCTTGACATTAGTTAATATGGATGTATCAGTGTTTGGTAGGAGAGTTGATGCTGATGATGATTATTTTGACTTGAGTGATGATGATGATATAATGTGTAGCTCCAAGTACATCAGGTGAGTACAGTACAATGCCGTATCTTGAACTGGACTACGTTAGCTGTTTATAGATGAACATGTGTTGATAAATGTAATGTAAAGAAGAAAGAGAACATTATGTTGTGAAGATCAAGGAGATTGTAATTGAATGACCGGTAGTTGTAAAGTATAAGTGGATTACCTATGTTTTGGGTTGAGATATAATTGATATCCTGTGAAGGGTAAGAAAACATTTGGTATTATTTTAGTTTTCGGTCATCCGGGGAATCTTAGAGGGGGGGGGGGGGTCTTGGGGGCCGGTTAGGTTAGGTTAGGTTACATTAAGTTTGGTTAGGTGGCAAAATTATCGTTTCGGTCAACCACCTATTTGGAACCTAACCTACCTAACCAGTAGAAATTGGTCACAGCACTGTTTCTCAAATACAACCAAACCTAACCTAACCTAACCTACTAAAATTCGCTGGATGACCGAAACAATAATAATACCAGTTCGGTTAGATTAGTTTGGATATCTAAATACAGAGATGACTGAAACTATAATATTACCAACATTTTCATGCTTATTTCTTAAGTTCAATTGAAATTACCTTTACAGATGTTTTTTTCTATACAATTAATGGAACTACTCCTCTCATCCATGGTAAAGATTTATTTTTGAATGATTTTTTTTTCTTGTCAAACTTCAGCATACAGTATATCACTTGGTGGTTCATGACAGCTAAATTCTGATGTACCTCAGGGATAACTTTTTAGTGTTCCTGAAGGTTATAGTCTAGGTAAATTTGCACTTTCACCTCCCAGTCTGTTGGAAAGTAAAAAATATATTTTTCTAGTGTATTTGTGTGTTTAGACCGAATATAACCTTCATTTCCGTCGGAAATTGGCTTTTTTTTTATCCATTTTTTTCGTGGGACTTTTTCGAAAAAAATAATGGCTAAGCGAATAAAAAATACACCAAAAAACACTAGAAAAGTCAAAGCCTAACCTAACCTAACAGACTCTCACCATATGATGGAATCATCTATTTCTTACCTTACTGTCCTGGTTCTTGTTTGTGTTGGATTCTGAGATTCTTACACAACGCCACATATGTTGGTCTTTGCGATATTTACATTCAGTCTTGCACTTAGGACACTTTACTGAGGTTGGAAGAACAACATGCGATCGAAAAAATGATATAGTTTCTTCGTTTTTTTTACAAAAACTCGCAATTAGCTCCATATAATTTAAGTGACACCCATCACAGACTTCTACGGTTGGAAATGAATATGAATTTGGAAATATGAGACCCAAAATATAAATCAATTTTGATTGGGCCAAAAATACCGTGAATTAAACCTAAAATCATTTTAATTGGTTGCAAAAAAAAAACGCTTTTGATTGGTCGCGTGACGTGTATGGGAAAGCATGCGCGTGATGATTTATGAAGGAGACACGCAATGTGGGAGGTGAGGTAGGTGATAATGGCGGAAGATTAATGGAAGAAAATAGAGAAAATTTTGGATATGCTATCTCCGTTATTATACGTTTGCGACGGTAATGTAATAGATAAAAATGATCTATAATTACACGTCTTATTAGAATATGATAATAGATTAGTGGTAGGAATGTGGAATGTGAAAATGCAATAATACCAGTCTATTATTGATTCCATAGTAAATAGTAATAGTATAGGTGACTGATTCATGAGAAGGAGCAACTCCTGGAAAAATTTTATAGAAGAAAATTTGGGTTATCCAGCCACCTAATGAGATATCTCTATAGAAGAAAACTTATTTCTTAACTCAAGGCAAACTTAAATTGGGTAGAGGAATAGCACTTTTCCTACACAGGGTTTTGTCCTTTGTTTTTCCCATAAATATAGACAACGCTGCTGCCAGTGCATACCCAGTACAGTACTTGCCAACAGTGCGTAACAGAGACGTGACCGACCACCGAAGCGGCTAACGAGTCGATCAGTGACAAAGAGGATAAAAGTAAAAGTAAGAAAAAGTCACTCAGCAGCTTCATGAGTGGCAGCCACGATATGTTGTTTATAGACAAATGACAGACTCAAAGTACACTATTATCATATGTCCCTCTGTACAAACTGTCTGTCATTTGCCCTGGACACAAACCTAATAGTTAAATGGTTTTGTATCTTTTCCTGGATCCACCCTTGGTGAGCGTGTGTCAATGAACCACTTTCACTGAAATAAGCGAGTGAGTGCATGGTAAGGCAACTTGCGCCTCATCAACACACCGACCCCAAATGACTTTAAGTTCTGTACCTTAAATAAGTTTAAAGTTAAATAATTTCATAAATAATGTATTATCAAATGTTTAACAAATGTTTCTAAGGTATATAGTACTGTATATAAATGTTAAAAATATCAATTAAACTTTGAGTCACTTACAGTGTGATGGTCCTGATTAGATCCTCTATTTATTAATTATGAGAATTAATTCCCCGTTATAAGTGGTTCATTGTCAGTGGATTTTTTCTGGACTCTATTAACCACTTCTAACGAGGACCCCCTGAAACAAGTTGTCATTGTTATGATCGTTACTCTTTGTACCAAGATGGCCATAATAAGATAAATGTGGCAGGTATGACATTAATAGACAGTAACGTTTGTAAGAGTTCAGAAACGGCCACTGATTAGCTCTGAAGAGTTTGGTGCCGTATGAGTGTTAATCATCTTGGGTTACTCAGCTTTAATTTTTACAATAATTCCTTTTCTAATTAGTTAAAAGTAATATAAGGTAATAATAATCATAAAAATTTAATTCTGGGGTTGGCCTAGGTAAATTTAGTCTACTAGAGACAGTATCTGGGGGTTATGGGATTCATTAACCTACAACTTTACATATAGGTCGAAGGCTGATTTTTTTAGCCCCCTTTTTTTTAAGTGCATCTTATATGCCATAAAATATGGTAAACTAAGTTTATTCCTATGATTTTTTTTTTCTCTAATAGCACCAGGTACAGTATTGCAATATATTGAATTATATTATTATGTGTAAATGTTATGGGTGATCCAATATCATACATAGAAGTTTCCTATGTATATGTACTGTACTATATTGGTGGAACAATGGGAAGAAAGAGACAATTTTATTTAATAAACACATCTTAAATGTAGTTACCTTTGTGGAGCACTGTACAGTATAGTACCAGTGATTATTATCCTGAAACCTTCTGCACATGTCACATAACATGCTGTTATAGTACCTGTACATACTTTCAGTTATTGGCCTTTTCAGTTGTCCACCTGTAGTGTACAGTACTCTAGGGTGGGAGTAGGGATGAGATTAACACCCACTAACTTTAACACCACACAATGACTGTCTCACCCCCATGGCTCCCTGGGCTGTAGGGTTAAGGCGTCTTGTAGTGAAGGGGTTAGTAATCATATGTTATTAACCCTTTGTGTACAGGGGTCTCTGTGTTGAGAAAAATTATTTAGTGGTAGCCAAATAAAATTTTAAAAGTGGCGTCCCCACAGTGAGGAGGTTAATACTGCCTCCAAAGTAATACAGGTATTAGTATTGTCTTCAAAGTACAGTACAGTATATTGATTTTAACTATCAATGAATTTGGTGTGAAACTTCATAAGACTTCCACAAGTAAGAAATGTATCCACAAAAATTGGAAAAGTGAAGTTTAATGGGGCTGTTCCTACTTGTTTATTTTTATTTTTGCATTACAGGAAGACCAGTGAGTATAGGTTGAACAAAACATTTGTATTGAAGTGAATAAGAGCGATTAAACTTAAATAAATATTTATTTTTCAGTTCTGATGAAGAGGACGATAAATTCTTTGTAATTCCCAAGTCGAGGAAATCATCAAAGCTGGGTGAGTTTTGGACACCCCCAGGAACAATGTTTATGCAGTATATCCTTAATTATTAAGAGACCACTGGGAATCTTCATTATATATACGTATAAGTGTTGCACTCCGTAAAAGTGTGCATGATGCAAAAGGAATAGCAGTTTTTATGTAAGAAATGGGTTGACGCTCCAGAACCTGTTTTCCCCAGTTAGGTATACGTATTGCACAAATAAAGGTAAATTTACCTGACATATGGAAAAAAATTAGTTTTAATTACTCTTGGTATGAATAGGGGAAGGCTGATGTGCTGTACACTGTCGCCTGTAGTGGCAAACAACTCTTTCCTCTTCCATGAGGAGTCATTCTTTCAAAGGGTAGTAGCAAACCCACTCAACCCTTCCCTAACATGCAGGGCTCATCGAGGGTAGGGTTGGCAAGCCTGGCCCCCTTTACTGATGCATTATGAGTGACGCTCTTTGTATCATTGTCATTTGGCTGAAGAGAACTACTGCATAATTATAAAAAAAAATACTTGAATGAAAAAATAAATATCCAGGATAAAAAAAATGGTAGGTAAAGGTAAAAATGGGTGTTAATGCCAAATTGGTTATGTGCATGTTAGGTAACAGGGGTTAAGGTTTGATTGGATTGTAATACTGTACTGTACATTTCAATGTATTTTCTGGTAGGCTAGCTTGTTACTTCTGGTCGATCAATTTTAAGGACAACTCACTCACAAAACAGCTAAATAATTTATTAAATAATTTTAAATGTGTTTACTTTATTAATGAAGATCACAAAAAGTTTGGTGATGATGTACAGTATTCCCAGTGGATTTTGGCTCCGTTCATTTCAAGAATTCTAGCCCAGAAACTCACTGATTTATGCTGTTCAGATGAAAACTCACTTACAATACAACTAAATACCTGTAGTTGAATAAGTTTTCTTAAATGTCCTTACCTGATTAGTACTAACAGCATTTGTAAAATGAGATGTCTCCAGTAGCTGATTGGGCATGCCCTTGGCAGTAGACATGACAGAATCTCTTAAAAAGTTTATATTGTTGACCATAAAAGAAGTAATGTAACAAGAAAGAAAAAATCAGGTTTATAAAATTACTAATCTGTTTTTCTCAATTAATTGTATTCATTATAAAGATCCAGTAAGACAAGTAAAAATATTACGATTGGGTGACAGGAAAGCTACCAAATTTTGCCACCCCTACGAACTCCAATACTATTAGTTTACTTTACTGCTGCACCCCCCCTCCCCCCCCATCGAGCACTGTAGTGTGGCACTGTGGCATCTTTCGCAACTGAAATTTTCACTACCATGGGTGCCGACACAAAGACCTCCGTCAACAGAGAGGGGTGTTTAATACTGTGACCCTATGTGTGTAAAACAAACAACACTGCAGTTACCAATATGTAGTGTATTGGAAATAAGGTAGTAATGTATGAAATATATTAATACATTTTGCTTGTAGGAAATATTAGTGTCTGTACCTTATGTAAGCCATGTGTTGCTCTACACTACATGTCTAAAACGAACAATACTGTACACTCCAGTTACCAATACAGTATATAGACTAGTGTGCAACAATATATTTTAACAAATTATAAAGGGCACACGAATGTACAGTTCACTATAGATGCACTCGCCCCCATCAGTTGAGTAGCAGCTGAGACGCTTTGGTGGTGGAAGGTGCGGTGTGGCTGACTAGGAACATATTCTTAAGTGCTTGACCACATACAGCCAATGTTTTCTCGCAGGTGTTGAATTAGTAGAAATGGTGTCCTCACGTAGAGGTGAATTTGTATGTCCTGAACATACTACTGTATATTCTATAACGAAGACTCCCAGTACTTATTTAAAAAAAAAAAAGATACCTGGTATATTAAAGTGAAGTACTGTACGATGATTTCACAGTTCCTCACTGTATTAATGATTTGTATTTCACTGAGATAAATCTTTTTATTTCCTTTATTAGTCATTAAGAAAGATGAAGAGGATGACTTTGAGAAAGAAATGGCTTCAGAACTGTCTCAGACCATGCAGCGTCTTGCTTCGCGCCTCAAGAATAACAACCCACAGAGCAGTACCAGTGAGGTAGGAGGCAGCAAGGGGCCAAAGACTGAAGATTCGGGCAAGAAGCTTCCAGAAGATAAATCTGAATTTTATGATGATATATATTTCGACTCTGATGATTCTGACATTGAGGGTAAGTGCTGTATAGTACAGTATTTTATGTTTATAAAGTCAAGAATTTTGTAACTGATGCAGTGGCTCAGGCAAATAATTTACTACAGTACAGTACTACCAATAAGCTTGCAGGCAGACACCCCAAGGTTACACCACACTAATCCAATGAAACTCAGGTCAACCCCACCCCCAATAAAAATGGGTAGCACTAATGAGCTAGTTACCAAGAGCCAAGACCTGTGAGTTTGTAGTTGTCGTCCTTCTGCTCATGTGTTGTGTGACTTATACAGGCTATAAAGCATACTGTAGAGTTGTGCGGCAGAAGTTTTATTGGTTGTCTTCGAATTTGTTTTTGAATTGCTGTTATTACTTTTTTTTTATTGGTCAAGGCTACTGTACACTCACATGACTGGGTGCATTTAATAATAACAAATTTAGTCTAATAGTCTCACTTCTCTTTAGATACTTAAACAGTTGGCCTCAGTCACTGTGGAAGAAGTAAAGTGAGATGCCCCGTGCCCCATCTCCTATTGATTGTTCTTATTACTGTATTATCCACATTTACACATCTACTTTAGCTCTGTATTTTCATATTTTCAATTCAGTGAGCATGGAATTATTCCCTTTTCTCACTTGCTTCGCCTTTCTTCTCATGTCCTACTTTCTAATCTCTCACTAGAATTGGTCTGCAAAACTACATTTATTCTCCACACATTGTTGCCTCGGATTACAACCAAGTGGTGACACCTTGTCTTATGTTATAGCCTCACTAATTTGCACATTACTTAAATAGATCTTTTTTATAAACGCCAGCTGCTGAAACTACAAGCAGAGTTCCCAAAACCAAGAAGGAAAAGCGACGCATTCTGTCCAATGATGAGCTTTTTTATGACCCAACACTAGATGAAAAAGACCAGGAGTGGGTAGACCAAATGAGAAGATCATATCAACCAAAAAAGAGAAGGTAAAACTCTTTCTTGACACTGTGGGGGGTGCTCTTTTATGTTCATTGTCTCCGTATGTTTCTTTTTATATTTATATTGTACAGTACTGTATGTATATCTTTATTTCCCTCAATAGATAAAAAGTTACTTCTAGATTAAAAAGCAGGAGTGTCTTTGCCATTTTCTCTAAATATCCTTAACTAGCAGCTAAGGATTCCGTACTCCTCTATTATGTGTGCAAAAATGGAATGCACGTTTGGTACAGTAATGTGAAACAATCACTGATGGTGGCCATCATCCCTACAGCTATCTTCCACTGGTAATAGCAACTGTCCTTGCAGCTAACTTTCACTGATGATGGCTGTTGTTTAAGGGTTAAAGTATCATATATGGTAACTAAATGTTCAGTATCCATTTTATGCACCATAGTACAGTATTGTATATGGAAATTAAAAAATACTGAAATGATATGCCATTTCTGTAGTAGAGTCATGGGTCACAGGAGAGCTGGTATATAAAAGTTGTACAGTACTGCATGGATGTCACCTTCTAACTTTTGAAAGTCATATGATTACCTTTCATAACACAGTACAGTGGGGTATGCTATAACGAACGGATCCTACTACGAATATTCCTATAACGAACGGTTTTACCTATAAAATTGAGAATGCTATAACGAACGAAACTCCTACAACGAACATTATTTAAAAAAAAAAATTTTTTTTTTTTTTTTTACTAATTTATTGTTTTTTTATTAGCAGTATTAATGATATTCTTTATTTCAGGGGTTTAGATGCATATTTATGCACTTTTTTACAATTTTTACAATTTTATATTATATTTTTCAGTGTTAAGTGGTTGTATTTGGTGGCCTGGAACGGATTAATCCTATAACGAACGAATGCTATAACGAACAAGGTTCTAGAACCAATTAGATTCGTTATAGCATACCCCACTGTACAGGTATACAGTCCTGTATTTTTTTTTTAGTAAGACTATGGGTATTATAACATTATTTTGGGTTTAAAACTACTGTACAGATTGGCCCTCACTTATCTGGCATTCCACTGACCAGCAACTCCCAATTACCGGCACTGTTATAGGAAAAACACTATTTAGCAAACCTCTCAATTAACAGCATGCTCAACCATCATGTGTTGTCCAGTTGACCACAGACACAGTTCCACTATTATTTAATGGCAGTCAAGGAATAATCAGCCCATAAAACAAAAAATAGTCATAAATACCAATGAAAAAAATTCAAATATAGACTGAAGTTTATTAGGACACTATCAGAGGGTTGATCCTGGAGCTGAAAGAATGTGTCGACTCCTATATACAAGTAACATTTATTATCTTGTTCTCCAAACAAAATAGATTTACAGGGTGCAGTACATTATTTTCAATAAAAATATGAAAACACACTTAAAATGTTTCATAAAGATGCCCATATAGGTGACATCTTACAGCTGTAACATAGTGGGGCCAGATATGACAACAGTTTTGTATGATAGTTGACAGATGGTCATATTATTTTATAGATTATTATTTCCATCACATGTCAGCTTACTAGTCATTCATGTGGCCAGTCTGTTCTTTGTTATGACCGTCATTGTCCAGTGTTAGTACAGGAAGAAACCAGAGTTCTTGGAGAAAAAATTAAAAGTTTTATAGGGTAACAGTAGACAGTACCCTTCTCACATCCAACTTGGGAATTAATAACATGTCTCAGTTGGGTCTAACATGGTCCTGCTTCTGGTTCTGTGGTTATAAGTATTTAATTATTATTTTACCCTTAATTCACAGTATACAGTATAATGTATTATAAATGAAACACACTGACAGCAAAATAATAGTTACCAAATTTTACAGCATTTAAGACATACCCCAATTTCAGTTGGGAATATAAAGGAAAAAACTTTTGTGTGCATTTTCCTCCTTTATTCATAGTTTTCTTCAAATAATATACACCAGTAAATGTGAGAAAAGTTAAATAATACTAATAAATAAATTACAACAAAAACTACTGTATTGTCATGTGGTTGCTGGGCAGCAAAATTTGTCAGTTGTTTCATTACACAGGAAAGACAGCTGAGATCACTCACTCCCTTTCCCCTGCTTAACAAGAACTCTTAACACACAAAGAAAGTTTTTCCCTTTCATGTTTTTGACCTAATGATAATTATTTATTGCAGTATTATTTTTTTCTTTCAAATTCTGTATGTAAGATTGAGTATGCATGTAACAAAAAAATAATTGAAGAAAATCACGTGTATCTACCTGAAATCACAAATTTAAATATATAATATAATGGTTGCCCCTCATGTGACAAGGATGGCAGGTCCCAGGGCCACCTGGGCGTGAATTTGTTTAAGGTGTATCAGCTGTCGCCAACACAACCACACCTTAAGTTAATGAGTTATCATGATCCAGTGTCAAGGAATAGTCTGAGAAAACCGGGCAACTCACCAACTGCACTGGCTAACCATTACCCCGGAACACGATCCGCAAATCGATTAACATCCAGGTTCCCAATTACTGCTGGATAGACAGGCAAATGGCATGAAGAAAGTTGTCCATAGTTTCACCTTGCCCAGGTATCAAACCTCAAAGCTTGGCCTGGTGGCTACAGTGATTGAATTTAATTTAATTGAAACAGTTTATTTAGCCAGAAAAACTTGGCAGCAAAGCTGCCAGCGATGTTCATAGATTCAAATGTGAAAAGAAAAGTACAGTATCTGTAAATCTTCATTTATATCAGGTATTTTTAGATGTAAAGATAAATGTTGCAGGAATAACATTAATACAGTACAGGACTCTGCAGTAGATAGTAATGCTTGTAAGAGCTCAGAAACCGCCTGTTGTACGGACACTAATTATCTCAGGTTATCATCATCAGTAGTTATAAATCCAGCTTTTATATTTAAGTAAGCCGGCTAATTTTTTTTGCCATTTTTTAGCCCAAAAAAGTGTGTCTAATGTGCCATAAAGTACAGTACAGGTATACAAAATGTATTATGTTAATTCATTTACAGCGTCAAATCTTAAATAACAGAAGGCAAACTTCTTGATTTTTTACATAAAGTTGTCTTCATATACAGGTATTATGGTTGTTTAGTGAAATATTGAAGGTTCCCTAAGAAATACAAGTACTGTACAGTATATATGTTTTTTTCATATTTTAAGATATGTGAAATAAAACTTTAAATCACCTGTGCTCGACTAAATCCTTGTACTGTAGATACAGTACATAGAGACATTTGTAGCAAGAGTTGTTTTCTGATGTACTACACAACTATTTCTTTAGAAACCATCCCAAATTGTTCATAATGAATACAAAACTGACCTCCCAGTACTTAACCAAGCACACCTTTATCAAGAAACAGTGAGTGTCATTAGAAGTGAAATTAAATATTATTAAACAACATGAAAGGGTAAGAAATAACAGTTGATGATTGCCCTTAGAGGGAGAATACAATGCACAAGCTTTTCAAATCATACTTTTTGTTTTAACACCATAAACATTGTAATAATGGGTGTAGATGGATGTGTTGGCTAACTCCTGTGGGATGATTGTGGTGGTGGGTGGTCAGTTAATGAATGGCCATTAGATGGAGAAAATGCTTACACCTTTCCTTCATACAGTACTGTATATTACATTAATCTTCAAATGTTTCTGTACAACAAAATTTGTTTGGGGGCATGGCTGCAAGAATAAAGAAATTGCTTGAGGACATTGGATCATGAGTATTATGATTACAAGTGACCAGCTATGGCTGAGTGTGGCCTGGAATGTGTGAAATCTACATGTTTCATTTATTATACAGTACATACACTTATCAAATACATATAACCATCACATTATTTATTGATTTATTAGATTTATTCATTATAATGGGTGCCAAATTTGTATACAAAGAAATCCATAACATTATGGGCACTAGGCTAAATGTGGCTTAGTTAATGTACAATTAATTGTATTAACCTTCTATTGAAAGTGAATTTCTATCATCCAGCACAGCCCTGGCCCCGAGGTTGGCAGATAAGACAGGGTCAGCCTTTATAATAAAATGCACAGGGTTAAAAGTTATATTACTCAGTGATATTTGCAGAACCAAGAGTGGAGTCAGTACACGTGGCCAGCCTCAGGCATTGCCCCAGAGTGATGCTGTGCTCAACTGCCCAGCATGTCTCACTACACTCTGCATGGACTGTCAGAGGTAATGTAGCCCCTAGGACAATCTAGTTAGTAGAACATAAGTATTTATGATTTAACTTTAACTCTGTTTTTCTTGCAAAGAATGAATTAATTGCCTTGTTAACCTTTCTGATACAGGTTGACAATCCCTTATCCGAAATCCTTGGGGCCAGAGGCAATTCGGAATTTTTCGGTTTACAGAATGGTTAGTTTTTTTTCTTATGTGTGTATTAGCCCACCTGGGCACAAGTCACTGACCCACATTTGGGCCTGGGGGCGAAAATATAATAATTATAATAACAATAATAATAATTCTTAGGTCTAGGTCGTGTTTCTCACTTTTTATCTTTTTTTCATTCTTGTATTTCTTAATTATTATTATTTTATTATTACAGTATTATTGTTATTATTATTAATTTTATTATTATATTATTATTATTATTGTTATCATTATTATTTTATTTGGGTGTATTTTGTATTAAATTTCGGAATTTCGGATAAAGGGTTGTCAACCTGTATTATGACTAGTAGGATATACAGATGATCTAGCTTGTGTGACCATTGTACAGTGTTACAGTAAAATAGATGAAGACAAATATTTTGAAAAACAGAGATTGATTAGTTTATCCTTAGAATTATATTGAAATACAGTACACAGGTCTGTGAATACTAATAAGGAGAAAATGTACAGGCTTGTCTTTTTTCCCTTTGTTAGCAAATTATGATAGATAAATTCCACAGATCATGAAAGTGTTCATATATATTGTGTATAGTACTGTATACAGTACACACGTTTATTGATGAAATACAAAGAACGCCTCTGTTTGATTCATTTTCAGTGTGGAGATTCATCATGTTCTTTCTTTGCCTCTGTGTCACACAAAGTATTGGTTCTAGATCCATTTTCTTTGATGATCATGTTTACTTTTTTACTTGTGACAAGGCAACTTAAAATTTCTACTTTCTTATCTATTGTTGGTGAAATTCATTTTTTCATTGCATTGGGCAATGTTTTTGGGGATATGGATAATAAACTGGTGCAATTATTAGCACAAAATTGGAACAGTGAATAACAGAAGTTGCCACATTCAGAGCTTGTGTTTGAATGGCAGGATATGTGTGTGTGTAGCAGCCAATTCTGAAACTTTGGGATATCAAGTTCAAATCTACAAGTTAATTACCGTACTGTAGTTTCATTCCAGAAAAATACACTTTCAGTAAAACTGTTTAATTCCTTACAAGTGGGGTTATATTATGTTACTGATACTTAAATCATTTCCCTTATTCTAAAACATATTTGTATATCATGTCATCTTTTCCCAGATTCAGAACTGGATAGCTTGTAAACTTAAAGGATATGCCAGATCTTGTTTCATTCTATTATTCACTAGTGCAAGCATTTGATATTTCCTCCATTTGATTTATGGTTAAGCCATTTTTAATAATTATTAAGGTGATGTTAAGAGTGTTGTTGTGTCAGGTGTGTGTGGGATCAGATATGCAGCTAAACACAAACTAAATGCGGCAATATTAAAATTTTTCAGACACGCAATCTATCACAATCAGTATCGAGCGATGTTCGTCTTTAATTGTAATGTTGACTCGATGGAGAGACTCAAGTTCCCAAGCAAAGGGCAAAAGAAACGGGATTTCTTTAGAAACAAAAGGAAAAACAAAGATAAACAAAGCCTTAACCAAGAGGCTGAAGAGGATGTACAGAAGTCACAGGCCAGCAGTGCAGTACCACAGATGCAGCAAGGTAACAGTGCCACCCTCCAACAGGGTCAGAAA
Source organism: Homarus gammarus (assembly GCA_958450375.1). Lineage (NCBI taxonomy): Eukaryota > Metazoa > Arthropoda > Malacostraca > Decapoda > Nephropidae > Homarus > Homarus gammarus. The sequence goes on from CAUDMG010002538.1 coordinate 11,135,893, forward strand.
GAGACTGACATGGAACTTCAAGAAACTGCATCTTCATCAGCCACAGTTGCTGCAGGTTCAGATGCTGTAGCTGAACCTTCTTCCTCTTCCCACAAAAAAGTTTCCTTTGCAAATGTTAAAGATGATGATGAAACATATCACCCTGTTACATGTAAGATTTGTAATACAAAGGTTGCAGTGTATGATAAGGATGAAGTGTATCACTTTTTCAATGTTGTTACAAGTTATTAATAAAGTATCTAGAGTGCCTTTTACATCTTTCCCTACATCAGGCAAAAAATGTCTCGGTTTATAATAAATTTAGGTTAATACTTGACAGTGAATTTTGTAAGTGAAATTACAGTACTGTATACAGGTATCAATGTCAATTTTCTTTATAATGGACCTATTATTGTATAATAATTATATGTATTACAGTTATTCTTTTGTTTATTTTGACATCACCCCTTCACCTTCAGAGGATCTTTCTAGATATCATCCTCAAAGTATTGTATAATGATTACGGGGGATGAAATATCTTACCGGCCAATGACAATGAAATACTAAGGTTAACAAAAAACACATCTTTACTGTCAAAACGTATCCTTCCCCCCGCTCTTCCTCGAATATCTTTTCATAGTTCACCTAACCTAATTTACTGCCTTAAATTTTTAAATACAGGTTGACAATCCCTTAAACAAAATCCTTGGGACCAGAGGCATTTCGGATTTCGGAATTTTTCGGTTTTCAGAATGGTTAGTTTTTTTTTTTTTTATCTTTTTTATTAGCCCATCCGGCTGACCCACATTGGGGCCTGGGGGGCGAAAATATAATAATAATAATAATTCACAGGTCTAGGTCGTGTTACTCACTTTTTATCTTTTTTTTCATTCTTGTATTTCTTTATTATTATTATTTTATTAATACATTGTTATTGTTATCATTATTATTTTATTTTGGTGTATTTTTTAATTAAAATTTTTATTTACTATGAATAATTATTATTATTATTACAGTATAATTATTATTATTATTATAATTAGTATTACTATTACTTTTTCGCCCCCCAGGCCCCGATGTGGGTCAGTGATCTATGCCTGGGTGGGCTAATCCCTGTTTAAAAAAAAAAAAAAATGCTCCACAAAAACTTTCGGTTTTCGGAATTAAGGATAAAGGGTTATCAACCTGTACTGTACATGTATTGTTCACAACTTATGTAAGGAGGAACCTCAATACATTTGTTTTATTTAGTATTACAGTACTGTACCAAACATTGCTGGAGTAGTGAGAAAAATATTTTTATCTAGAGGTGGTAAGCGTAAGGTACTTTAGTGTGCCTAGTTTTTGCTGATGTTTCCAATTTTGAATTAAAAAAATTACAATACAATTAAGTATTACTACTTCAAAAATAATTTTTCATTTCATGTAACACTTTCTGCCAAGCAGCTTTCATAATATGTACTTGTACTCTATGGTGCATACCAGATTGGGAAATCAAGTGCGGTAGATCCCTGTCATTGATAGCTGGGGGCTGATCAGATTATCACCCATCCTTCAGTCGCATCCTTAGGTGTCTTCCCCCCATTGGTTTTTCAGTGTCTTGACAGCAATATCAGTATTGGAAACTTCTGTCCCTATTACAATAACTAAAACACTGCAGGCAATCCCCAATTAACAAAGGTTTGGTTAACCAAAATCCAAAGTTATGAAAAAAATTCCCATAATTCGATTTACAAATAAAAATTATGAGTTGGGATTTTTTTCATAAAAAAACTATGACCATAGGCTAAAGTAATGTTTTTTTTAAACCATTATGTTTACTTATTTCACTCCAACTTCTTCCTGTACTCAGGTGATAACGAAAGTCATACCAAATAACAGATCAATCACTTGAATGGTGAGGAAGCTAATAATAATTGATGAAATGATAATAAATAAATGCTTCGTGTTTCTTCCCTCATCCTGATTTAAACTCTCCCTCATACTGTACAAACAGTAGTGAATGGAATCCATTTTGTTTTTTAGACCTTTCTACTCTTGGCACTAAAACTGAGACATATAAACAGATGAATGTGTTTTGGTCAAATAAAGTGGAGGGTGTGTACAGTATATCTATGCAATGGCTAACGAGCCGATCAGTGGTGAAAGGTTAAAAGTAAAAAGTATTATAGGTTATCAGTATGTAAGGGAATGAAGTGCTTATTGTACAGGAAATTTATTGTAAAGCCAAAATAACAATGGTTTCAGTAAAGGAAGGTCATATTGTGTTAATAATGCATAACTGCTGCTTCACTGAACTACTTGGCGGTGGTTGACCGGATTCCCATTTTCATAGATTCGAGGGTTCGTAAGGCAATGCGCGACCCCAGTCACCCCACACTACAGTTCAGTGTCAACGCTGTCACATAAACTCAGAGTCCGTTCACGATCATCTTGAGACCGTAAAAGTCCCTACTTTCGTCCTCATGATGGGATTGGCGAACGAGTGCAGCACTGGTGGCCTTGTGGTAAAGTAACCTATATTGTAATGTGATTGTTTTATTTCATTCAAGATCATTTATGTGAGATTTTTCGTTGCTCCTGTCACGTCCTTCATTCCCCTTTTATATTGTGGGGAGACTGAGGTGCAAGAGTAACGTTAGGTAGGGATTAGGTTAAGATTATTTTGTTTTATAATTTTAAAGTTGTTTTCCTGCTTTGTGTTAGTAAAAGGTTAATTTCTTTAATTAGTTTACTGTTGCTACCTAATTTGAGGACTGATGTGTTGGGAATTATTGCCCACCACAGTGTCAGTGGGACTCATGAAATATAACTATCCTTCCATCCATACTTTAATCCAAGAGTTATATCATGCATGGGCCAATACTTGTCGAGGTAAGGGACACTATAAATACAAGGTAGTGTTACTTCCTTTGGGTTTGAAATGCTTAGTATTTGTCACTTTTTCTTTGCTTATATTACACTGTCTATCTGTCACTTTATCTTTCTGACTTTCGCTGAGAAACTAAACCAATAACATTAATTATTATACAGTTTACAGTTTTAGTAATATAGATGATAATGATGGTACTGACTAAAATTTAAATTGACCCAAAGAAGATACTATTGTGTCCGCAGTCTCTGATGCTTACGTCACACGGTAAACAAAAATCAGCTGGTTGTCGGTATGCGCAAGATAAAGGTTCATCCTGTCGGCACAACCATTTGTCTCACTATGAACCTGATATCTTGTTAGACGTATATTAAACTTATATTGACCACACCGTGTTTCCTGAAAAGTGGAAAATGTCACTCGGGCGGTTGTTAAGATCTATGCCAATGAGGAGGCACACGGTCATTGGGGCGCTGGTCACGGCAACTGTTCTCTTCATAGTGTATCAATTTACCTTCGTTGCTGAATTGAGTGAATCTTCCAAACCCAAGCAGCATCAACCAAATATTCCAAAGCGACATATTGAAATTGAAGATTCAAACAGACAAAAAGTGGTAGATAAAGAGAGATCACACCCAAAAGATATACATTTGGTAAACGGTGATGGCAAGAAGGACAAGACACTGCACGAGGAAGAGGTGAAGGCTGTGCATAAAGTAGACAAGGTTGAGGTTGATGTGGTGAAACAGGACAAAGGAAGTAAGGATATCTCGAAATCAGATGTACGAGTAACCTCCCAAGATAAGGAAAAGGCTACCTTTAAGTGTGTAACCACTGGGAAAGTAATTCCCTTAGAAAAATTGAATGATGACTTTTGTGACTGTCCAGAAGATGGATCTGACGAGCCAAGAACAAATGCTTGTGTGAATGGAAAATTCTCTTGTTTAAAGCATTCAAAGAATTTTCCAAAAGTAATTCCTTCATCATGGGTTAACGATGGCGTGTGTGACTGCTGTGATGGCTCAGACGAGTGGAAGAAGAAAAAGGTGGATATAGCTCTCTCTATACAACTCCAGAATAAGGTTGGACGCTATTTGTCACCTTGCCCAAATCGCTGTCCACTTTGAATACTGTAGATTGTAAATAGGAGGCAACATTTGGGATTTTATTTTGACATGTACACTACAGATATATACTGTATATACATAAATGCAGTTATTTTATTTTTCCATAAGAACAAAAATTTGCATTTGATACTGTATTTGAATTGCTACTGTATATAATCAAGGTGATCAGCTTAAATATGAGTTCAGATTTATAAGCAAATGTGGAATGCACAGGGGTGAATGAATATTTGAAAAGATTGTTCAACCAATATGTTGAACCATACTGTAGTACAGTATATTAAGTCACCATAGTAGCCCCTACCATTATGTAATTCTGTTGGAATATTCTCATGGTATCATTCAATTTTTTTAACTAATATTTTGACAAATTTAATGCTACTGTTTTTGAGTTTGAACTATGAAGTAAGATATATATATAGTGCCTTAGTTAAAACTTTCATCACTTTGTAACACTTGTCTTCCCAAGTTTTTGTTATATAGCATAGTCAAAGGTTAATGATATGTCGTGTATTTGTGATGCTTGAAGATAAAACTCCTATCATAATTTCTTAAACTGTTTACAGTACTGTACTTAGATCCACTTTTATTCATCACATTTTGTTGCTCATATATATATATATATATATATATATATATATATATATATATATATATATATATATATGCTGATAACCACAAGGAAAGAAGAAAACACGAAGTTCCCAAGCGCTTTCATGTAATTCACATCTTCAGGGGTGAGTACACCCCTGAAGATGTGAATTACACGAAAGCGCTTGGGAACTTCGTGTTTTCTTCTTTCCTTGTGGTTATCAGCATATACCTAGATCACGCGCACCTACAGTGATTTACTTGCATATATATATATATATATATATATATATATATATATATATATATATATATATATATATATATATGTATATATAATACATATATATAAATTTTTAATAATAATAATGCTATCTCCTGAAATTAAATATGCTGTATTATACTGTAATAGTATATTTGTTAATGAAGTTAATAGTGCATAGAGCATATGGCACAATTTGAAAGAAAAATGGAATGAAACTTTATAAAAACACTTAGGCTTATTGATGTATACTTGGTCATAGTTACAAAGGTCATAGCTGTAATATCAGTCCATGCACAGTACTGTACTGTACAGTATTTGGTCTTGTATTTTAACCCAAGAAAACAAGAGTATTGTTGTGTGGGCTTTAGCAGGAACTAATATTTTGTCATATTATAGTTAGATCTGAATATCCTGTCCAGATTTTTCATGTTGTCCACAATACCTTAAATGTTCATACTTGTGTAGTCATAGTTGAAGATGAATCACGATACACACTCTGGTTGTATGGATTGTTCACATGAATTCCTCTTTTAATGAGTCATATTTTCATCTATAAACAATAAAACTTTTTTTTATACACGTCGGTGTCTAAACTATGGTAGTGAATGGTTCTGGTCCCATACCTTAGGAGCATCAAGGGTTTGTGCAACGGATAAACATATGTACAGTAGTTTCTCTTTGGGAGCTGTAGATTGCATGAATTCATCATGTAATGTCTCTGACATGTCTTTTTGATGTGCCCATATTCTTAAAAACTCAATATTTGTTGATTTGTATAGCTATTCCTTTATTGATGTATCCAAATGTATGGTATCAAGGAACCAGTCCTGGGCTAGATACATCTGTCATAAAGTAATCTGGAGAATTTTTATATTACTATACATTATTTTTCATACAATGCTGATAATTTTTTTTCAGCGGATTTAATTTATTTATATATATATATATATATATATATATATATATATATATATATATATATATATATAAACTGTTGGTAATGGGTTTATCATTTGTGTGAAGGATTTATTTTGAGCTTTTTGTCTTTTTTTTTTAAAGTTTTATATTGTCTAAGCTGTTTGCTGTTAAATGTTTTCCTAACCATAAATAGAATTGCCAAGTGCTGTGATAATGTTGAATTTAGATTTAAGTTGGCAGCAAGATTGTTGTACAAGGTATTTTATTTGTGGTGAAGTTGAGGCTGGTGGTCATGTATAACCACCAGTTAAATCAGTCTAATGAATCAATCTCTTTTGTTAAATGAACTTTGTATTGACAGCAGGGTAATATTTGTATAAATGGTAAGGATTACTGTATTTTAATATGAACATGCACACATGTATGTATAAGTATACTTGTATACACTTGATACTGTACCAGGTACTTTATTTATTTCTTAGTACAGTACAGTATATAGTAATTAAAGGTAGCAAGAGGTTTTCTTTAAGTTTACATCGTTTGAACACAATACTGTACTGTAGTTGTAAGACAAAGTTTCAAAAGTCAACATAACACAGTTGTAAAAGGATGGTCCGGTACCTGCAATAAAATTGTTATTCTCTATACAGATATGTGTAACTGCTGTGGATATTTTGTTAGAAATTACATAATATTCAGAATTCATAAGTTGTGTTTCTTTCCTTAACTATTGATGCTGCTAAGTTTCTGAACAGTAATTCATTAATGCTCTTAAGTAGATACGTACTGTATGTTAAGTTTGATCGAGTTTGATGGTTGTATATAAATATATATATTTTTGAATTTGTCCTATGTATTCATTCCGACTGTATTCTAACTTCTAAACTGGCAACTTAATCTCCAATTTTCAGCATACAGTATTCCCAGAGCAATGATATTTTTTCCTTAATTAAGGTACAGTACTTGACTCGTCCAAAGGATTCACAAAACTCGTGTTGTAAAAAAGTACTGTACCTGTACTGTACATAGCTGAATTATCCTATATACGTAGTTGCTCTGTGGTACAGTAAATGGTTTGAAAGCAAAAAATAAAAAAAATTAAGTTAAAAGTGATGCTCGAAGTAAATTGAAGAATGTTGAGGTATACAGTACCAGGAATAAATGAAATTACAGAATCTTATGAATATCAAGAATGGGAGGTGGATACAGTAGATGACAAGATGTTCAGTTGTGTCTGGGGGTAATGAAGGCATGGCACAAAAAATATAAATTTAATTTAGAGTGGGAAGGTGATGAGATTGAACATTGACCTAATAAAGGAATAAATTTATGGAATATATTGTACTGGGATAAGTGCAGGGTATATATTATTAACGGAATTGTAGCAAAAACATGGGTGTACAATATTAAGAGCAGAGCACTGTTAGTTGTAAAAGGAAGAGCATATGTAAATCATAAGTTTGTATTAAAGAAAAAAAGCAATATTGTAGTGTGGTGAGTAGGGTCTGTGTCATTTAAAGATCTAGATTAAGTAACAATATTTGTTGGAATAAACAGATAAGCAATATTTAAAGTACGGTATTGAAAATATATGGGCAAGTGGATATTTTTTATAATGCTATCCAAGAGTTTTACAAAGAGAGTGAAACGTCAGGTTTATTTTTTTGAGAATAGGCATGAATAAAAGAGGTGTTAGTTTACATACTAAAGATAATGACATGCAAATGTGATATGAGTTACCTTCTGTAAGCAAATAACTCTTCTGTAGTGGGCAGTTAGCAAGAAAAGTTTCAGATGTTTGTGAATGAGTTTGGGAGGCTCTGTTATACATCGTCAAGCTATACGTTGTTTTGCACTGACATCATTGACTAATTGAGGAACACAACATAAACATTCCCTACACTAACATTCTTGTATCTTTTTCAACTCGAGTGACAATATAAATGTCAGAACTTGAATCTCGGTCCCATTATGTTCTATCTCGCTGTGAGCAGTGGTTTAGCTTCACGTGCAGCATCAACTTTGTCTGGTTTTGCCCTTGCAATCGTTCAATAATGAATGACAAGCATAGTGCAAGTACAGGTGGTGAGGGGAAGAAAAAATGTATGAGAATTACACTGGACATTGAAATTATGTTGGATGTTATGAAGTGTTGTAAACAAAGTGAACTCCTCCACTCATCAAGGCAAGATAAACAAATTTATAGGTTAAGGTAATTCTTTTTAAAATGACATTTAAAATTGTGCTGTTTTTACAAAAAAAATGCTTTTCTGTTCGAGTCATTGCTAAGTACTGTACTGTACAATAATATTACAAGTACAGTATAGTCTCGATTTACGCAGATTTGGTTTACTCGTTTGGTCATTTATGCGGCACCTTGGCAGACCAACTATTTTTATTTACACGGTTCATTCCATCATTTATGTGGGAAGCGTGTGCACAAGGTCGCCCAGTCAACAAAACATTACCGAGTTCTTCACCCGCCACAGCTGGCCCAAGTCAGTGATAGTGAGGATATGGACTTTGAGGGGTTGGCAAAGAGGCCCTGCAAGCCTCTGTGGTGGATAGTGATACAGGTGATACAAGTGATACAGGTGAGGGCCAATAATCTGCCCTCTGCCTCAGAACCAGTCCCCCATCCCCGTGTGCCCAGCCATCTTTTCTACTAACGTAAGTGTTAAAAAACCTAATATTATTGATATTTCTCTTAAATATTAATTGTGTGTGCATACCATCATAAAATTAAGATGTTATTTTTACTACAGCGTAAGTATTGTTGGAAAAAGTGTAGTTTGGGGGTCGGCGCTGTCTCTATTTCAGTTAATCCCATATGTTCTGTTATTTCGTTTACGCGTTTCTCGTTTTATGCGGACCTCCACGGGTTCAATTGACCGTGTAAATGAAGACTATACTGTACTTATTTCAGGGGACCTGCACAAGAAACGAGTTGATAGTGAATGTAAACGAGAGTAAAATTATAAAAATAAGTACTAGAGAGAATATATGGAGCAAAATATATGTTGGTAGTTATGCGTTTCAAATACTGTACCATATATTGTGGCCTATAAGTCAACTTTTGAAGCTCAAATTTTTGTTTTTAAAACTAGGAGTCATCTTATATATCGGGTATAAAATGTCAACCCCTAAGTATGGCTCTGCCACTAGTATCAGGCTTTATCTTTACCATACTAGTTGGTCTTGGTCTCAGTATTGGGTTGTAACTTAATTTCCAGCACTCGCAGACAAGTTTTACCTAACTGGAGCATTTTCCCAGAAGGGTAACTGTTACTGAACTCAGCCTAAGGTCATTGTTTGCACTCAGTCCAGATACACGATCTCCTGCCATCATTGATCTTAACCGGGTTTTTACCTTTCTTTGTGTTGAATGATCTCTCAACTGGGCGTGCTTTTGTGGGTAATGTCTGAGCAATAGTAACTGTTTGTTTAATAGAAGAAAAATAGAGGGGTGTGTTTGAGTAAATTCTCCAGTCCATCATCTTGATTTTTATTTTGAGATCAAATTTCAAACCAGATGGCTGCTTCACCTTCTATGTTTCCAATTTCATACAATTTAAAAAAATTTGCAATCTGGATCTTGAATTGTTGTCTTGTAACCTTTGCCATTTGAAGTGGATTAAGTGAATACTGGCCAACATATTGCTTTAGTTCAGCAGCAAATCGAATTTCCAATGAAGATATGATAAAAGTACAATTATGGTGCATAGTCTGATCTAAGAAAATATAATTCTATAGTTGAGCCATAGACATTTGAGTGGTGTTTCTGCCAACCACACTGTCTGGGAAGGGTAAGTTCATATGTCCAGCTCTGTTGCTAATTGTGACAATCTATAATTATGGAACTGTTACAGTGATACTGGCAGCATAGTACTGTACAGTATATCTAAAATCACACTAAAATAAAAATTAAAACTGATCTAAAATCACGGTACAAAGACATTAGTGCACTGTCTTGGTATAAAACCTCAGAGATGTGACACATGAAACTTGATAAAAAAAAATCACAGTACAGGGGTGCCATGACAAAACCACATCAATATCTAGGGGCGGATCTCGGAATATTAAAGACGGGGGGGAGGTTGTCCAAGAAGTTGTGGGTGGGAGAACAAGGTGAGCTCACCCAGCTGTTTTTTTTTTTTTTTTTTGGGTGGGGGGGGGCACTGTAAGTCCACCCCCATAATTTTGGAGGAAATCAGACCAACATCATGGGCATTTTGGGGCCATTTTAAAGCCATGTGCACATAATATTAGGCAATATTCTAAAGTTAATAGTAATTACTTTTTACTAAAATGTCCGAGTACAATACTGCATTAAAGAAAATGTATTGGAATTTTCTGGTGAAAAGGGAGGGTCTGGACTCCCCTGGAGCTGCCCTTGATATCACTTAAACAAATACTGTCTGAACTACTTCTACCTTGAGTAAACCCGTGTATTCCTATGGAGTAAATGACTTACTCTAAAACAGAAGTGGTCAGTGTCATGATGGCTTCTTGTACAAACCTGAAGTAGCTGGGTTAATGGTCTGCACTATATGACATGATCTAATTTTACTGGTATTGTCAAACCACTGAGACTAGGGTCAGGAGAGTCTTAACCTTAATTACCTAAGGTAACTGACCTAACCAATCTAAATCTTAGATATTGTACTTTCTTATCTGACCTCAGAAAACTGACTGTTAATTCCCTGACCCAACCCAATACTGTTTTCTCTCGACAAAAGTTTGATATTGGGGGGGTAGGTCCCCCCCCCCCCCCCCCCCAGCAGCTGCCCGTGCCTGCTGTGGGTATGTGAATAAGAAGACGAATATAATGACAGAAGTGATTAAGATATAAAACCACAATAATCAATACCCTGTATAGCTAAGCTATAATATAATACAATGCTATACATAATATATCATGTACATTTTATAGCTAAAAGACTTACTACTTTGTTATAATTTTGTCTTGTTTATTGACATCTCTTTACAAACAGTTCACTTTTAGAACTCAGCATTGGTGATCCATCTTGCGCTTCCTTGAAGGTGTGGTTGCATGTAAAATCTTCCCCAAATAATAACCATCACCACATCAAAAGTTTTACAGCGTACAGCAACAATCAGTGATGCAGTCAAGACCATCAGCGAAGTCATTCCCAATTTTAGCTATTACTGGTCACCTGAAAATTAGCCCCAGTGCTCGCCTCAATTTTTTCCACCCAGCTTAAACAGCCTCAAAACTATCTGGGACTATTCTCCAGGCGGTGCATAAAGGCTTAAATTGTAAATTATCTCTTTCATGGTGTCGCCTACATTACTGGCAGTAACGGAGTAAGTTTTCAAGTACCCGGTAAGCAGGTTTGGTTGTGACAAACGAGAAGCAGCTCTTACTTATTGCATTCAGAAACAAGAATGTGGTTTGTGACTTAGGCTAAGATAGACTTCTTATAATCTTGTTAGGTTGTCAGTAATGTAACATCTGACTGAGGTGGCAGACATTCTTGAGCACACCACAGGGTCAACAGTATAGTGGTGCCACAACTTTGTCCATCTATTTTTCAAAGCATAAATGTAGAGTTGTTAAACTTCTGACAGAAAACAAAACACTTCTTTATTTGTTATACTGTATTAGCTAACTTTTAGGCACAAATGTAGAAAGTTCATGTAAATTCAAAATTGTGTATTTCTTGTCAATATTAAATCGACAAAACTTAGTACAGTACAGTATATACAGTATATATACTGTACAGTATTATAAGAGATCTTTTGTGACCAACATAACTTTCCTCAGTGTCTTAAAAGTTACAGGGTTCATTGTATTCAACATTTTTCTTTGCATCAAAAAATAAATTTACATACAAATGTAATGTGGCCTTAATTGAACATCCTTTAATAACTAAGGTGCATTCTAAACTTCAATTCCCTCATCTGTGGGTTTTCCTGCATTTCTTAACCTTTCTTCATCCTTCATATTGGGCTTCTCTGTTCTTGTATGCCACACATATACCTAGAAATATGAAGGAAAAAAATAATAATACAAAATCAGGAGATTAAATATACTGTACTGTAATTAGGAAAAAACAATAAAGCAAGCAGAAATTAATTTAAATTAACTGGTGGTTCCTGGAAAAAAACTGGTTCATTATCCCTCTCGTAAGGCCATTCCTGGTGTACTGCAGGGTGGGTGGCCAGAATAAAGCAACAGATGTCCATCATTCACTACAAATTACTCATTACCTCCCTCACTAGATGTGTTCTTTTATAGGAGGTCCCTGGGTTACGAAAGAGTTCCGTTCCTGAGGACGTTCTTAAGTTGGAAAAACATGCTATGTGCATAACGTACTTACAGATCAATGTTTAAAATCCCACTATATCATAGCATAAGTCCTTATAAACATCTAAAATCACATAATTTAAGACAAAAGTAGAAATAGAATGACAAAATACAGTAAATGAAAGTATAAAATAAGTCATCAGGTAAATAAAATACTGTACAGTACAGTTGGTCCTCCTATTACGCAGTCCCACAATCCGCGTTTCACCGTTAACGCGGTGCCTTGCCAGAACCTAACATTTTCACATTCCGCGGTCGTGAACGCCATTACGCGGAGAGCGGCTGGCAAGCCGCGCCATTTTTGGATCCAAACCTCCCGCCATCCGCCATTTTGTGTAAGAGGTGCGAAAATGGTGCGCACAAGGTCGCCCAGTCATCAAAACATTACCAGTTCTTCACCCACTACAGCCGGCCCAAGTCAGTGATAGTGATAATTATAGTGAGGATATGGACTTATATGAACTTTGGGGGGTTTGACAAAGAGGCCCTGCAAGCCTCTGTGGTGGATAGTGATACAATTGATACAAGTGATACAGGTGAGGGCCAATAATCTGCCCTCTGCCTCGGAACCAACCGCCCATCCCCGTGTGCCCAGCCATCTTTTCTACTAATGTAAGTGTTAAAAAACCTAATATTATTGATATTTCTCTTAATTATTAATTGTGTGTGCATGCCATCATAAAGTTAAGATAATATTTTTACTACAACATAGTTGTGTGTCGTCAAAAAGTGGAGTTTGGGGATCGGCCCAGACTCCATTTCAATTAATCCCATATGTTATGTTATTCACTTTACGCGTTTCTCACTTTCCGCGGTACCCTCCGGGTTACATTAACCGCGTAATACGAGGACCAACTGTACTGAAAATTTTAAGTTTAACCCCATTTGTATCGGCAGGCGTTCATAAGTCAGGACATTCGTAAGATGGGGACCCCCTGTATAGTACAGTACTGTACTTACCTTACACATGATCCTCATTTACAATTACAGGTATCCCCTGATTTGTGATCACCATATCTACGATATTCCGCATGAACAATGGTCATTGTCCGGCCAACAGAAAATATGGAACGCATCTCTCGGTTCAATTGTCAGCTGCAGCCTGCCTGAGTGTTGCCACGGCCACCTGGTGCACTACAGTACCAAGCTTTGTTCCATGGTGATAGCACATGGCTGTGACCATGTAGCTCAACGATTATTATCAGTGTCAGTGGTGTTACTCATCATCTGTATTTTTTGTTTTGTTTTATACCTTACACATTGTACTCTGTTTTGGTGACTGTAAAGTGATTTTCACTATGTTTTTGGTGACTATTGTGCTTTGCCTTTGTTGTGAACATGATGTGAGCAGTGTTGGTAGCAATAACATTCTCATCATTTGCCCTGTTTTTGTGACAAATGCTTTTGCTCTGTGTGACGGAAGCAGCGTAACTTCAAAAATGTCTGGGAAGGTCAAGGCACTCGGGGGGAAAAAACGTGTCTCTGTGAGTGAAGCTTGACATTGTAAAGTGGCATGAGGCTCCCCAGAGGTTGTGTGGGAGTCAGAGTAACATCTCCACTCCACATTCTAGAGTCCCCTTAGCCTCGAAGGGGACATGTAATAACGACCAGGCTTTTTCTTAATGATGTGGCAAATATTGTTTAATTGTGTTGTAGGTATACAGTAGTATTAGTGCAGGAAGGTTTTTTTTTGGCGATCCATGTGGGTGTCGGATTGGCTGGGAATATGTCCCATTGAACCCCATGCTATAATAACCCCTATTTACAGTATTTTGACCTGCGATGTGTTTTTAAAGAACATCGTAAATAGGGGGATAACTGTATAGTAATGAATTTCTTTCGGTAAAAATACTGTATCTTACCTTTGTGCAAAGCTTTGCTTTTGGCTCTAGCTGATCCATTGTTATCAGCTTTTCCAGGAAATCACTTTCTAAATAACCAATTTTAGAAGTCAGGGAGAATTCTGCTTTAGATTTCTTCAAAAGAAATGATAAATTTACAGCAAAACCAGCCATGTCTGTTGCAAATGGCCGGTTAGGTTTCCATCCTGTGAGCCAACCAGTGACATGAGATTTTGTTTGGTCATCGATGCTCACCTGCGGACGCTCCACCATGACACCACCAACTAAACCCACAGGCCATACTGACACTGTCTGTGTCTCGCGCATCTGAAGTATAGAAAACCAAACATGTCTCTGAAATTATATTTAATGTTTCTGTATCATACTGTAGTAGAAAAAGGGCAATTACAAAAACTACCTTATGGAACAGTTTGGCTGGAACTAAGTGAGAGCATCACAGAATCTGTCATTGATTTAATTTTTTTTTTTAACTGTCTTACCAAATGTATTCTGCTTTGATGTTACCTTTCCACCACATTATCTTAAGGTATCCATCTAGTCTATCTACTTCATATATCACCCCAGTATAACATTTGCTAAATATATTTATTAATCAAAAATATTTTGCTCATTAAAATAACTAAAGTTTTATGATGCAATGAAAACTGAACTTATCCAAAGTCTACTAACCAAGTCTGCACAACATACTTGCACCAACAGACATTACCTCCTTAAATAGTTCTATACTGTAGGTGTTGTCATCATCAGCAAAATAAACTACTCCTCTTGGGTTACTGTCATACAAGAATTTTTCCCTCAGCCACTTAATCCCAGCATTTCTTTGCAAGACTCCTCGTGGTTTTCTCCAATTTGGATCCTGTGATAGAACAGAAATTAACAATATTATAATTATAATTTTATCATTTAACCACTTATCAACTTACTAGACATTTGGGAGGTTGGTCTGTTCTTTATACAGTGTACTTTATGACAATTGTTCAATGTTAGTATAGGAGGAATCCTCTGATGTTTTGGTAGAATCACACTGGATAACACCCTTCTCCCATCTGTCAGAGGTTGAACCCAGGACACAATTGTGAGAAGTATACCTACTACAGCTGTACTGCCAACAAGCTAACTGATCTTGAGGTGATAAATATAGCACCTGCAACCATTTCTGGAATAACACTTCCTGTAATGCATGCAATTTCAGTTCACTCCACAAAATTCTTAAAAATCTCAGGTGAGATCCCTAGTTGACCTTGAGATAACAAATGCCATTATAAAATAGACTCGAGCAAGCACTGGTGAAATAAACTTCTCTTTGCCCCACGGTGGGTGTTGTCTGTGTCCCTCTAAGCAGGCAAACTGGCTGGATCCTAGTTAAGTTGTTTACAGTTAAATAATCATTGCATCATAATGTAAACAAATACAAAAGCAACAAACAAATCTGTAAACATTGAAAACGATTGTTCAAAACAGAAGCTAAACACCTACTGTATTTCAGATGTCCCAACTAAGGTGAGGGAGATCCATCTTTCAAGAAACCTCTCGGATAATGTGAGTTCTAGACTGGAAATGAATGGGTGACCAGGATGAAGGTCGAGTTGGGTGCCTGGAGTCGTTAATTCCATTTCAAGAATTTGGTTGTGATAGGGAAGGATAAGTGTACTACAGTACACTTAAACTGTCTTATATATTGTAGCAGTTTGTGAACATACAGTGAAGCACAAAGGTGGTGGTGTTTATGGTGTGGGCCACACGTTCAAACAGAAAAACCGACGCAGCTTCTCAGACTGTCCCTTGGGTTAACAGAATGTTTATCAAGACTATAATCTGATAATTATTGGCTATTATCAGTCATCGGTTTTACCAAACTTTCGGCTTTAGCCACCATGGTGCCCCCCCCCCCTCCAATTAGTCTGTTATCCCAAGATGTTTACTGTACAGTATAAGAAATTAAATGGCCAAATATTGACCACATCTGTTCCTATGGCCCTGGCTACACATGTTTTATATAAATTAAAACTTGAAAGCTTTAGATATTGAAATTAATATGTACACTACATATAAATACTGTATTTACAAGGACCTATACAATAGAGGACTCCCCCCTCGGTCCCTTTGGACAACACATTTACACAGGTCCCATTCATTCCGAACAGTGCTAAATGTCATAGTACAATACAGAGTTCTGGACAACACAACACAATACAGTATTCCCATTTATTGGCTTACCTTGTCTTTGAGTTTCCAGTCATCAGGAGTTGAGTGATGCAAATGTGTGAATGTTATATCTGATAATTTCAAGAAGTCTGACACCAATTGTGACTTGTGAGATGCATCCTCAACCAAAATCCAATGTAATGCAGGAATATGGAGGAACACGTTTTTTAACCTGTTGATAAAATGTATTATTTCTTCAATATAATTTTTAGTTCCTTTCTACATGCACACATGCATGCACACACACACATGCACTTTGTTAAACTTAGAAATTGCTTCAAGCATTACAACCCTACTATTCTAGGTTTTGAACACTTCATGTGGACAGTAGGATGGTTCATAACGTATCAGTGAAATTGCAGTTACTAATCACAGTGGCAGATCAGAGTTTTGTTTTAATTTGTTATGATTCTTACACTAAAATCTGAAAGGGTTAAGACACATTTAGGAGTGGTGCAAATTAAAACATTTGTCATCAATGAATAATGCATCTTATGTTCATACAGTCTGCTGAGATGGTCAACTACAAGAATACATGTAGTAAGTGAAATACTGCCTCTGGCACAATTAAAATATCTAATTCTAGGGTAAAAGTAGGAAAACAAAACACCAGGTATTACCATCCTGTACCTTGTTAGCTCAGCTTTCTGGTGAGGTCGTGCATACGTTGGGGTGATAACATATGTAGTTGGCAACAGAACATCCGAATATTCTGTCTCTGGTATAGAGTAGCGTTTGATTACAGATCTCATTAACTTAACCTGTGTAGGAAACAACTTTTTTTATTTTGCTGTTACTGTGAATAAAAGATAATTTTCCTAATTCTCAGATCGAAGCATTTATATTACAGTAATATGAAGAAATATATAAAACTACAGTATTTGTAAAAAAAAAAAAATAAATAAATAAATAAATAAATAAATAAAAGACCAGCGTGTGTTGATGGTTACGGCAAGAATGCACATCTCTCTACCACTACGTCTGGATTCAGTTCCCAACACAGGACAGATGTGTGAAGGGTGTTATCTTGTATGATCTTACCAAACATCGTAGGTTTTTTCGAGGTAATCCAGATAATTATCATGAGACAGGTAGGTGGAATTTCTCTTATTGGAGTTTCTTCTCTCCTGCAATAGATTATAAATAATTAAATAGTAAGGATTATAACTACTGTCATGGAATATGAAAGAATCTAATCCATCAACACCTGATGGGATGTGAGCCCCATTAAGTACATGGATCACTGCTTGTTCAGTTATTGTTTTCTCCAATTACCAGATAATTTAACACTTTTATATCACTGAGTATATCAGTTTATAAGCTGTTACAAGTGGTTGGTCTGTTTTTTTGTCTTCCTTTGTACTTTATGACCTTCATTGTACAGGAAGAAATTGGAGTACCGTACTGTACCAGGAAAAAACTTAAGTTTGGTACAGATACACTTCTAACGTCTAACCTGTGCTGGGAATTGAAACAAGAACACAACGGTGAGAGGCAAGTGTGTTACTGTGGTACTGTACTATATTTCCAACACCCCAGACATACAGATCCTTCAAAATACAGTATTCACAGACATTTAAGCTACTGTACATGCACATTATGATACACTGTAATTATTACTTGTCTCTTTAAGGAAAACACCTCTTTCAAAATAGCTCTTGGCTCCTCTTCATATGAGTCTGATGAATAACTTGAGAGCTGGCTGAACAGTCCTGTAAATAGCAAGAGGAAGACTAACTAAATTTGTGTCCTAACATTAGGTTCAACATTTAATAATATTGTACAGTACTAATAATTATGAAGGATAGTACATGAAAAGTACAGTACAGTACAATACAGTACAGTACCAGTACTGTACAGTATATTATAAAAGCATACATATCCGTACTGTATTTCATAACAACACTACAGGCATTTTGGGGCTATCTTTGTGTTAAAAACGAACAAACATTACACACACACACACACATATATATATATATATATATATATATATATATATATATATATATATATATATATATATATATATGCAAGTAAATCACTGTAGGTGCGCGTGATCTAGGTATATGCTGATAACCACCAGGAAAGAAGAAAACACGAAGTTCCCAAGCGCTTTCGTGTAATTCACATCTTCAGGGGTGAGTACAGACTAGATAGAGTAATGCAAAACAAGATGAATATATACAGAGGAGGGTGAGACCAGGTCCACAATGGTCAGGTAATTAGGTAATGACCCTACTAATCTTTAAATGGCACACAAAGGTTGGTGGTTGGGTCAGATGGGACAGTGACCCGCCCTCTCACCTGATCATAAATCTTCTTAATTACAAAGTTGTCCAGCTTGTACATGCCGTTACTCAAATTCATATATATATATATATATATATATATATATATATATATATATATATATATATATATATATATATATATATATATATATTATATTATATTATATTATATTATATTAATTACAAGTGTTCCCAGGAGTGTGAATTCATGGCTCTGATGGGAATATACAGTACTGGGTATTACATAGGTTAATGGTATCTTTTTTCAGTTGAGGGAATTATAACAAATGTATGAAGAAGGCGATAGTGCAAGGGTCTACAACCTTTATACAGTAATTGGCCACATTGCAAACAAGAAATTAGTAATCGGTCACTTAAAATGAAAAGGATTTGAAACAAATAAAAAAAAATTTCTTAATCTGAATCTCGGAAAAACTACGGTATCTGTGAATTCCGACAGGAATGTTTATAAGTACTGTAGTTATAAGTTATTTTTCTGGTGCCAGGTATGATATTTTTCAGTCTTACAAAGATTATCAAGTGAGGTGTTTGTTGGGTCAAGTGTTCAATCAACCTTATCTTACCTTATCGACTTAGCCAGCCACTCATTTCATACAGTATTTGGATGTGTGATGCCGGCCGCAAATATAAATTTTCTGGCCACACGCAACTGAAAAAATGAAGGTTGTTGGCCCTTGAGATAGTCACATTAATTATTCATGTATGGAAAGCCTTATGCTACACACTGATCATTTGCAAAGGAATTTAATCGACAATACCAACACAGTATGTCACTGTGTTATGATTCCCTCACCTGAAAAAAAAAAATTAGAAGAACTTTAATCTTCATATAGCCTGCAACCTATGAGACACCCTGTACACGAGTCACCCAGCCTCAACTTGGCCATAAAATGAGACACCTGGATCAATCTTCCACTTCTTCCCTTCCTCTTATTCACTTTTATCATACCTTTATAATATCCAATAATGAGAAATACCAGTACGACTATATATGGCCACCACTTCCTTGCTCGTCTCTTGAGGTAACAGGGATTCAAGATTCCCATGATGATGATGATGAAGCCTGGAGTGTCAGAACCTCCTGCCCCTTCTCCTTTTTTTCTTGTACAGGAGTACTACTCTGAAGGTCAATGTTTCTATCCTGAAAATAAAGGAAATTAACAACTAGTATTTGTTATTGATGTCATATTCTGCTATCACACAATGTTACAAGGAAGGTAAAACTTAAACTCTCTAAAAACATTATGGTTCATGATGAAACTTGTAATTTGTACATAATAACTGGCAGTAAAATAAGTGAACATTTTGACTGGTTCCTGATAAATGGCATATTTTAGTATGAATTCTGTTCAATTGTTTCTATTTCCTACTCTGTTGACAATTATTTTCTTTTTACAACTCCCAGGCTCCAAGTCCCACCTAAAGTTACACACTGCATGTTGTGTTTTGTATCAGTCAACAGGAAATTCTTAGAGGCTCCAGGTATCTCTCATTTAGCGATAATTCACTTCATGTTAATTTGGTTTAGCGAAAAAAGTTTTTGACACTCTTTTTCCCTTATTGTTAGATCAAAATTTGGTTCAGCAATAGCTTGACTCACTAGGAAGGGGAAAACTGGGGATGAGGTGGCCAGTGAGATGGTTGCCAGTGTTACTTGTAATGAAACTATAAAAGTTGTGGAAAAGTCATTACAATACAGTTCGTCCCCGAATTACGTACATCCGAATTACGTACAAACGGCCGATACGTACATCGTTTCTGAAGTCTTTAATTGCAAAAATATTGTCTTAAAAGGGCGAGCAATTTTTAAATTTGGCGGGCGAGCCAGCCGCACCGCGCCGCCACTATCACTGACCATGCAGACGACACGCTAGACGCACCAAAACAACAAGTGTGGTCATTGTGCATACAGTACTTCTCCTGTGAATTTCTGCCCTATTTTGTACACTTTACTCTGTGTGCAATGACTGGTGTAAAGCGTAAGAGTGGTGAAGCCAGTGGGAGTGCTACGAAACGTCAAGCAATCTCACTAGAGGTAAAAATGGACATAATAAAACTGCTTGAAAGTGGTGAAAAGTTTACCAATGTTGCCCGCAAATTTAACCTGAGTCGGTCAACTGTTAATACAATTGATAAGGGCAAAGAAAAGATCAAGGAACATGTGAAATCTGCAGTGCCAATGCAATCTACGATTATAACTAAAAGAAGAGGGAAGGTTCTGGAAGAAATGGAAAAATATCTTGCGCTGTGGATCGAGGACTGCACACAAAAACGTAAGCCTCTGTGTCTCAGTATGATTCAGGAGAAAGCCCTAAGTCTTTTCAACGACCTAAAGAAAGATCACCCTGATGATACTGTGACATTCAATGCTAGCAATGGGTGGTTTAACCGATTCAAGGTGCGAAATAAGCTGCATAATGTTCGAGTGACTGGTGAGGCGGCGAGTGCTGATTGGAAAACAGCACAGGATTTTCCAGATAACATTATAGGGTTGGGGGATTTTCGAGTTAAGTACATTTCGAGTTAAGTACAACCTTTTGGTCCCCATTATGTACGTAACTTGGGGACTTACTGTACTCTAATGTGGCTCAGAAATATAGAAAATATAATATAACACTATAAAATAAGAAATATATGTGTAGGTGTGGAATGTACTGTGCGTGTGGAGGCAGTGGGCTGTAACTGTGTTAGCCAATTCACCACCCAGCCACACTCCCTCCCGCCCCTGATGTGTTACGGCATACACACACACACACACACACACACACGTCTCGGAGGCTGGCGAGCGACTGCTTGGCTGAACTGTGTCGCGTCGCCCAGAGGATGGTTTAAGTATGGAAAGAGCTATTTTTTTTGTAGATAAAATATGTGCTATTGTATTTTATGATATGCCATGTATCAATTTTATTGTTTATTAAAGTATTTTGTTAATTTTAAAACATATACAATTTGAAACTTATTCAAATTAGGTTCACTCTGAACAACATCATTTATATAGAAGTTTGGTGTTAATAAATCATTTATTTAAGTATGCAACCACTTATAACAAACTTGTTTATTATTATTATTATTAGGGAGTATTGTACAGTACTGTACTTGGTGTTTATCACCTTGCCGTTTGAACCTGTTGTTAGCCCTCTGTTTAGCGATAGTTTTGCTCAGCGTTAGGTTTTTCAGGAACATAACCCCATCGTTAAATGAGGGATACCTGTACCAAGATTCACAGTCAGTATGAAATAAAGCCGACCCAAAATAGTTGTCTGTGACTTTCAAATTAAAACTTAACATAATAATTGATGTCATTGTTTTATTCATTGTTCTTTTAAGAATATCTTCATTTTTCTTTCTTGCTTTCAGAGATCATCACGAGCTGTTCTCTGAAAGCAGTGGTAAGACTTAATGGTTTATTCCCATTTCTTTTACACCTGTAGTTCACATTTCCTTTTCTCCCTTTCTGTTTACTCTAAGAAGCTCTACTATCAGTTAATGACGACTGAAAGTAACAATCTGAAGATCACCAAGTGGTCCCCCTTAACCTGACCTAACCTAACTAACTATAACCTGATCTAAGCTAAACAACCTTAACCTGATCAAATCTGACTAACCTTAACAATATACAGTACAGTATTGTGTTATTTTCTCCTACATATTTATTTAGCTTTGTTTGTTTTCAGATTACATTCTAAGTGGACATGAAGGGAACAGACGATATGGAAAGTAACTGAGTGAACTTACCAAAGCTACAACCTCGCAGAATATGTACAGTACAGGAAAAGCCGTGTCTAACCATTGTTGATATTTGTTCAAATCAGCGAAACACATCATGAACCAAACTAATCTGGTCTACCCTAATTAAAACAATACACAGTGATAATCAATTTATGATAGTAGTTAGGTTTCGATTTAAAAACAAACGAACAGTTTTTCTATTATTCTTATTACGATTCATAACGAATCTGACCTTCGTTTCTGGTGCTATAAGCCCTAACCTAACCTAACCAAAACCTGGCTACTACCCTAAACTGACCTCAGAAGGTTTAAGTTAATTAGTATTTAGTCAGTAAAATAGTCAAAGTTCACAATTGGTTTGGCACATATATAGATAATACAGATATAGTGTACATAAATCATGTATTCAATTACAAATGTCCCTAAACAGTTCATAATTTTTCATATTTTTCACAAATTAATGTCACAACAAACAACGGATGGATGCAACTATGAGTGTGCATACTTAACATCACTGAAGCATAGGTGTATAGACTTAAGCCTTGCTTGTTTGTATACCTGCGTTGAACCAATGTAAAGTTCTATGATGATTCTATTAAATGGTATATTTCAAGTTTAAATGGGTATGACTGGTCAACACCCAAAGCAGTATAAAAACTATTTACTTTGGTTATACATGATATCCACTTCACCGTAAAGTGTTATAACGAGCGTGATATGCTAGTTAAATTCATCAATGAAGAGTGACATCAGCATCCAGACACAGTGTCCTTCAGTCAGTTCTCCAAGTCAGCTGCGGCGTCCTTGGTACCTATCAGCTGATTCATTGTTTTGGAACTGTAATGCCTATTTTTTTATGTTTCTTCTAAATATCATTATTTTAGTGTTATTTCGTTATATACTATAATAATAAATAAAACAAATAATAGTGATTAATATAAGAACTAATATAATATTAAAATCGTTCGTAAAACATGATTATTTTATTTTCGAAACAATCCCGGTTAGTTTAGATTAATAATGGTGTTGTCTACTGTGTACAGCGTAATAAATACTGTACTTCTTGTTCTATTCATAGAGTTCCAACTCGTAATTTTTTAATGATGTTGGAAATTTAGTTAGACTGGTGTAATAACACTACAACAGTAATAATAGTTATATATAATTAGGTTAACATTGAGCATAATTATGAAGTATGTATGGTAACGCCACTAATCCTTTCGATTCAGTGCTGATTGTTTTCCATTCCAGCAATGACACTTTTATTTTACTAGTGTAGTGGGGGACCTGCAAATAGTTGACTGATGTAACCTCGGACATGAGGCGTTATGAGGCTCAAGATCTTTTTTAATAACAACTTCTACCTTGAAGTGACATACGGAAATAGGCTGCGGTGGATACGCCTCCTATTAATAGGTGTTCGAGGAGGCTACGTTTGATTACGTATATACCTGTATACTGTACTGTATTTACTGAGCACAACGGAATTTTATTTCTCTTTAACGTACAGTTATGTCACTTCGTTTTTATTTGTGGATGAATTAGTGGAATTACTAACGCTGTTAGGTTCTAAGACTTTAGTTGTTGAAGTGCAGTAATAACATTATATCATCAAACGATTTCTCGAAATAATTATGGATTAGTATATTATACTTTGTAGTGGATTTCTCCCTACAAACGCTGTCCCAGTCTTCAACTTAATGCGGTATCGTCGTCTTATACAAGTAAATCCGGATTTTCCTTAGGCTTACAATGCTTAAAAACTGTTGTAATTGTGTTCTTATCAATATTGGCCCAGTTGATATGTCAAGAGGGAGGATATGCCTATTGTACTCGTTGTGCCACCTCAAACATACTGTAGCTAGGGGCCGGCCCTGGTGTGACCTAGTGACGGTGTGAGCGGCTCAGTCAGCTGCCACAGCCAGGAGCATAACACTACGCACTGATATACGTGGTATTTTGTTATGTACCAAGGACTACAACTTTTAAGTGAAAGACTTAACGTTTATGTATTGAAAAGAAAATCGTACAGGCAGCATCAAATGATATTTGAAAGAAGTAGATCAGCGGCGAAGAAGACAACACCACAAAATACAGCTTGGAATGTCAACAGGTGAGGTGTGTTTACATTAAGTGTTCCGGGAATTTTCCCCCCACACGCTCATCATTGTCACTTTATGTAACTTGCTGACAAAACCCATGACCCTTCAGGCCTTTTACGCCCTTAATGCATGAGTCATAAAGGCAAGCATGAACTCCGCATGCTTCCCAGTTGGGCGCTGTAAACGCTTCTGCGCTTCACCTTGCACAGGATGTAAGGGGGTGCCCAATAAACTAGCCCCCTCCGGGGCAATCTGTAAAAAATCTGGCTACCAAGCTTGAACCTTCAGCTAAACCTTAATCCAGAATTCCGTGGTGTTATTATTGCTGCATTGTGCGTTAAAAACTAAAGATTTAAGTGTGCAACAAAGTTATTAATTGCACTAGTCCACTGGTCTCTAGTACTACTGTGACAACTTTTCATTCGAGATGAAATATTAAAACACTTTGAATTATAGAAAGAAGTGAAATTCTCGATAAGCATTCATTACAACAGAACTTGAAAGGGAAGGAAATACTATTTCACATGTGTTTTGGAAAACTGGTTCTCATATTTGTAGACAAGAGGCAAGTTGAGCTGGTTTACTTTTTACTTTTACTTTATCCTCTTCGCCACTGATCGGCCACTGATCGGCTTGTTAGCCGCTTGGGCGATCGGTCACGACTCTGTCACGCACTGTTGGCAAATACTGGGCATGCACCGGCTCCTGAATGTACCTGAACCCGCTCCAGTGTTGGTCAAGTCTTGTCTTGAAAGAGCTCAAACTCGGTGCCGTCACAACACTCTCTGGCAGATTGTTTACAACTCTCACTCCGAAAAAGTTTGCCCTCACGGTTTTCTGGACTTGCGGCTTCTTCAATCTTGAGCTGTGACCCCTTGTGGGGCGAGCGTCCGCCAGCACCAAGTAAGGACACTCAACTGAGTAGTGCCCCCTGAGATGCTTATACACCTCAACTAGGTCCCCCCTTGCCCGTCTGTAGTATAAGCTAGGCAAGCTCTGGCACTCCAATCTCTCAGGGTAGCTGAGGTGCCGAAGTGCAGGCACCAGTCTGATGGCCCTCCTTTGAACATTTTCAACCAACTGACAGTCCCTAGCATATCTCGGGGACCAGACGGGGTGACAGTACTCCACATGGGGAAGCACTTCACTCCTGAAGATCGTTACGAGGGACGGACCGTCTAGATATCTGAACGACCTTTTTATAAGACCCAATAATTTAATTTGCCTGATTTACCTTCTTCTCGCAATGGCCCGAGAACTTCAGCTCATTGTCAACATACACACCTAGGTCCTTCTCACACACAATCTCAACTAGTGCAGTTTCTTCATCCCGTTGGGACATATGATACGCCTCCTTACCGTTGGTATGCCCCAGGTGCATCCTCTTACACTTCGTGACATTGAATCTCAGCAGCCATTTCTTCGACCATTCCTGGAGCCCACAGAGGTCCTTCTGCAGCTCTTCACAGTCCGTTTGGTTCTTAATTTCCCGAAATAACTTGGCGTCATCGGCAAACATTTGTAGGAAGGAGTGTACAACGTCAAGCATGTCATTTATGAAACAAACAAACAACAGCGGGCCCAATACACTGCCCTGTGGTACCCCACTTGTGATAGGTACAGATAACGATTTGGTGTCATTATTCACCACACACTGCTTGCGGTCAGGTAGAAAGTCTTCTATCCAGGCTAGGACATTTCCCCGAATTCCGTACCCATCCAGTTTGATTTTCAGCCTTTCGTGGGGTACACTGCCGAAAGCCTTGGCAAAATCTAGGTAAATATTGTCGATATTACCACCCCGTTCCAGAATATGGGTCCAAATATCCAATACCTTGAGCAATTATGTTAAGCACGAGCGCCCCGGCATAAAACCGTGTTGGCAGTCTTTTACAAGGTTGTTTCATATTAGATGTTCCATTGCGGCATCTCTGATAATACTCTCAAGTACTTTACATATTTTGCTGGTCAGGCTCACCGGTCTATAGTTGTTCGTGGAGTGACGATCGCCCTTCTTGAAGATAGGACTCACATAAGCCACTTTCCATTCACTGGGGACCATTTGTTCATCCAGGCATTTACAAAACAGGATCTTCAGGGGCTCGGCAAGCTCGTTGCACAACTCTCTTAGCACTCTAGGATGCACCATGTCACGTCCGGGACTCTTATGGACCTTTAGCCTGGACAGTTTATTTCTAATACCCTCTTCTGTGAACACAATGTGGGTCAGTGCTGTGTCGAACCGTCTGTCCTCAAACGCAGGAAGGTTAGTTGCATCCTCTTTTGTGAACACCGAGGAAAAGAAGCTGTTCAATGCCTCAGCTTTATGCTGGTCAGAATCTGCGTAACTACCATCCTCAAGCCTCATGTCATACTCCTGTTCGCGTTTACAATTTCGACTTTGCATAGCGGTAAAACGCCTTCCTGTCTCTTTCGAAGGTTTTATTTACCTTATTGAGTTTAAAAATTCTTCACTACGAAACCATTATTGTAGATACTTAGTTGGACTGCTAGACAGACAGACAGACAGACAGTAGCAAGACGGGCAGACAAATTTGCTGACAGTGTGTATGCCTCTGGAACTCCTTTTCAGCCCTCCTACACTCTATCTTTGCTTGGTTTCTGGCTCTTGCATACATATTCCTGTCTTGCTCATCGTTTGACCCAACCCACGTCTTGAATTTCTGGGTTTTCTTCTTAATTTTGTCGACCGCCGCATGGTTCATGTGGGGGGATCCCCTCGTATTCTTAGAAGCACTGGGTTTGGTCTTGGGTATATATTTATCGATCAAATGGGTCATTTTATTAGTTATGATATTCAGCGTAGTGTCTGCGTTCTTGAACCTTAATAAGTCAGGCCAGTTGATACCTCTCATCTCTTCCCTCATCCCATTGTAATTTCCCTTGTAATATTTGCACCTTGGCCTGGCCATATCCTGAACTAGGTAACAGTTAAATCTGAATGACAACACTATATGGTGACTGGTGCCAACTGGGGCAAGGTGTTCCAGTTTGGCCACCATACCCTCCTCGTTTGTTATGATGAGGTCAAGTGGCTTGGGTGTTTGCTCCCCTCTAATGTGTCGGGTTTCTAACATGTTGGAACAGAAAATTATCTCTCAGAGTTTCTACAAAAAGAGTAGCAGGGTTATTCAAGTCATTCGGGGTGAATTGTTTCTCCAGTCAATGTCGCCATAGTTAAAGTCCCCCCATGATAAGGAGGTGGCTAGGGTTGAGCATCGCCGCGTTGTTTATTAAGGTTCTTAAGTTCCTTTGAGAAGCGTCGGGAAAAGTAATTTTACGAGTTGTACTTTAAAAATAATTATTTGAAATATTAACATTAATGAACACGCAATAAAAATTTCAAATTGACTGGAACAGGTTAAGATTAGGTATTTATTGACATGAGATAGATTAATCGACCAGCCATAGGCCCTCGTTCTTCAGTCTATTTTCCTCTTTTACCTATTTACTTGTTGTCGGAGAGCTTCTGTACACAACGGGGGACCAACAGTTTACCGTACTGTACAAATCACTTTAGGACATACGCACTTCATTTATTATTTAGTTAATTTTAAAATCGCATAACTTGTCCTGGTTACATCTCTGATGCAACCATTAATTTTTAACGTCGCATTTTACCTACGCCTTGTGTTCTTTCGTGTTAATGTGTCAATTAAGACAAAGAAAAACAATGGGTAATGTGGGTTCCCCATTTGCCAAATGAGATTTTCCCCTCATGCAAGTGTGATAAATTTTCATGCGTATTTTATTAATAACCGAGAAAAGCCTAATCGTCAGACAGTCAACGATAGACATAATCAAGGTCAATATTGACCTTGGACACAATAAACTAAAACATCGTCGAAATTACAACCGAGAGAATATTACTGTGTCTCCAGTACATGCGTGCTCTTAGTTCACGGTAAGGTGCGTTGATGTTAAAATATATTACTGTGCTTCAACATTTGGGTCTTTAAAATGCGTACAGTATTCTGAATTAGTAAATACTCTTGTCATTAACAATTACAATTTGAGATACGCAGTAGTTTGATTAGGTGAGGGTAGTGAAGAGTAGGTTTGATTGTATGGATTTGGTTTGGCAAGGCTATGTTTGGATAACTGTTAGGTTAAGTGAGTCTAGACTATGTAAGTTAGGTTATGCTAAAAAAAAAAACTGTTAGAGGAAGAAAACGACCAAGCGATCCAGTTCGTGGTTCTTCTCCAACATAGAACGTCCCTAGGTTACCTGACGCGTAACGTGCTAATGAGTAACACCTGCAATTGATTAATAACTGCACAGATGTTGGTGAGCTGGGATGCTTCCCCACTTGTACTGAGTTTTAAGTGGGGAATTATTAGCGTTGATGTAGGTAACCTAAGGTGTTTACAAGTGGGAAAGTGAAGGTGGTCGAGTGCAGCTCCTCCTAGGCTGCCTCCTTTTGTACTGAAGGCTGTGTGGCCGTGTGCTGTGTGGCCGTGTGCTGTGCAGTTTTATATGTCCGTGGTGGGCTCTGATGCCCCTGGCAAGGGAAGCGTCCTGGGGTCCGGACTCCCTTTTTTCATCAGAAAATTCCAATAAATTTTCTTTTATACAGTATGTACTCAGGCGCTTTTGTAGAGTAAAAAGTAATTACTATTGGCCTTAGAATATCTTCTAATATCAATTGTACATGGCTTCAATGTGGCCTCAAAATGCCCATGATATTGGTTAGATTTAATACAAAATTCTGAGGGCTTACAGCGCCCTCTCCCGCCCCCCCCCCCCAAAAAAAAAACCCAGCTGGGTGGCCTTGCTTTACTCGCCACGTTCCCCACCCAATGCTTCTTGACACCCCCCCCCCCCTTTTGATATTCCTGGATCCGCCCCTGCCTGGGATTCACTCTTTCTTTCTGGTTAAGTTTGGTGAGGTTGGCATGACACGGAATTCTGAACCTCTAGAGAACCTAAATTTAAGTTTACTCTTCACACACACACACACTCACACACTCACACACGATGTTAACTAAGACACGTCTACTAACACCAGACAAAATGAAGCAAGAAAGTCTCTGTGAAAAGATCTTCTACCTCAAATTTGTCACTTAATTTGCATTGAATATACGTGAACTCTTTCAAGACCAAACTTGTCCAGTACTGGCGCAGGTACAGATACATTCTGGAGCCTGTACACGCAGTAGCATATCCAGAAATTTGCTGGAGGGGAGGGAGGGGGGGGGGGATTTTGAATGAAGCATACTGAAGTATTGTTGAAATACGAGATAATTAATATTTTTCTGTATATTGATGATGCGCTTACCGTTCAATTAGTGATGCTATTTTTTATTTATTTCGTTATCGTTATGATTTTTTCATATTGTTAAAATGGTTTATTTGGAATAATTTATAAGCGCCGTCGCCCGCCCACTATCTCTATTTCGGTAAGCTTGTATGTACAGTTCATGCCCAGTACTGTACGTGCCAACATTTGTGTAACAGAGACGTAACCAACCGCCTAAGCGGCTAACAAGCCGATCAGTGGCGAAAAGGATAAAAGTGAAAAGTAAAAGTATAATTAACATACACTATTGACTGTAAATGTAATGCTAACCTTGGATGTGAGGCAACGCTGGCTAGGGGATGTGATCGTTTGGCTGAGTGAGTCAAGGACGTCCGTAACATAATACAGTCAGCTGGCGGTCGTCCAGTGGGAGTGGTGGCTGGCGTTGGTTCGATCTGGAACAAGTGAGGATACCTTTTTGAGAATGGGCCTCATTAGATGGGCAACTGTGTGTTGAAGGCCGCACTTTGGCCTCCTGAGAAATAAGACAGAATTAATTTATTGAACAGATATGCATGCCACATTTTTAGTATCTAGTTTGATTTTTGACGCAGCTTAGTAGAAAAATCATTGGCATCAATGTTTATGACACACGACCTTAGAATTTTGTGCAAGTGTTCATCAATAGGTCGGTCAATTGATCGAAGTCCCTTGGGTCTCACAGACAACGATGAGACCTAATATTATCTATCGTGTATTCTTCAGACAGGCATGTCCATGCAGGAATAGATAGGGGCCGTGAAGAAGTTGAACACATGGCTCAATGTAAACAAACTTTTCAGATATATTTACAAATATCAACATTAATAAAAATCACACTTGAGCAATTTATTAAAAATTGGATATTGAATACTTCTTAAATTAAATTTAGTTATTTTACATGGTTCGATATTTATTTTATATAAATATCTTCATTGTCGAGTATAGATTTTGACTTTAGTGAAATTGGCGGAAGCCAGTCAGGCTGAAACGATACGTTTCGTCTGAGCGAGACGCTCTAGAAAATTAGGCAATTCGTTGGAAAAATAAAAGACGGAAACCGAGAAATTTGACGGAAAAAGTGCCAGTGTGACGGCGCCGTAAGTCTTCCTGTCGGTGTGTGTGTGTGTGTGTGTGTGATAATAGTATTGGTAATAAGGATGATAATTAAGGGATAGATTGACAATGGGATAGACAGGATAGTGGCACTGTTTTCATTCTTTCATGACCAAAATACCTTTCATAAGTTTAGACGTCGACCTAGCAGAAGGAAGAATCAAATTGATCCTCCTGCAAGGGCTAGAGGACCCCCCCCCCCCCCCCACACCTCAGCGCTAAGATTCCTTCAGGTATTTAGTGGTGACTTTTAATAGGCGCCTTGTTGTCCTGTGACCTTGGCGAGTAGATCCTATATCGTGCGCCTGTGTGAAGCAGATTGTAACTGCTAACCGTGTCTGCCCAGTGTGAGACATGGCCAGGCTAAATGCACAGGGATGTTGACTACTCGATCTGGCGCCTTAGATCGTTTGAACTTGTTCACTGAATGACCCTTTAAATGTTTATGACCTTTTTATCTTGTTTATGACCTTTTTATCTTGTTTATGACCTTTTTATCTTGTTTATGACTTTTTTATGAACCTTCTTAATCCGGTTGTGAGATAGACTGCAGCAGCAACAGTAACTGCACGGAGTCCACGAGGCTCTTACCTGGGGAGGATGACAAGAGGTGCCCCTCGTACCATGGTGGTGAGGGTGACGACAGGGAAGTCCTTCAGCCGGCCCACGTCACCACCACCACCAGGTTTTGGATCCTCGCCGTCTTCTGCTTACTATCGTGGGTGCAGGTGAGTCCTTACTGTGTGCGTGTGCGTACGTGCGTGTGTGTGTATGTGTGATAATGGTAGTGATAATAAGGATGATAATTAACGATTTATTGAACACATACATTTAGTCTGCACTTCGGGGAATACCCATACTGTACTGTACTATGATTCTGAGCAAAATTAATTTCTCAACCCCCAAAAATAATGATCAAAATTTCAAATTCCAGTGTAAAGTCAATGTCTTACCATCGAACAGGTCAGCATGACAAACTTTTAAAGTTGTTTTCTTCTAAAATCTGTCAATATTAAAGTGCTTGCTTGAGGGTAAACGTTCACTTTACACCTTGGCTGACCACTGATTAATTGCTGTTGTGTGTGTTTCTGGAGGAGAGGAGGGGGGGGGGGTGGACCAAGTGAAGTTACTGGTAAGGAATTTCGAAGACGCCAGTCTGTGTGGCCTATAAGTGGCGTGGACTGTACATAAGGAGAATGATGTGCTTTACAAAAGCTTCAGCACAGACACGTTACGAGGAGGAGAAGCAGCATGAAGTGAACACAAATTAGTTACGATCCGTTGGCGATGTTAATGTTAAGAATGAATTTTGTTCTAGTGGCGATCAGTGTGAGGTCGTCTGAACTTGATCTATGTTTAACTAAAAGGTGGTGACGGAAGTGTACAGCTTGATGTAGGTCACTAGGGAAGTCTGCCAGACAGTAAATGAGACTATCGAATCCTAAGGTCGATGACTTTGTTGAAAATTGAGTTGTAAATTACTGTCAAACGCTTTGGTGTAGTGTTTGGAAGTGTAAACCACAGAGGTCTGGCGTTTCTCTAGGATGTTGCAGATGAAATTTAGAGTCGACAAGGTTGGACAGTAAGCTGGGAAACGGTTGGGGTAAAACTGGGAGGCGCCTGGTATAGGGTGACAAAATGGTCTTTAGTTTATTTGACTACGTCATCATTGATGAGGTGGCTGAGGAAGGGGAGGCAGCGCTTCTTTTTATTTAAACGGCACAGTTCATACAGTGTATCTTACAGGTACCACTGACTGATGTTGGTCTGCTTCAGGTGTTGCATGGCTGGATAGTAATAACTTTAAAGAGGCCGTTTTTTCACGAATGACTTCATTACGAAGGAGCCTGAGTAGAGATTGGTGTTGCTGATACGGAGGTTCCGTTTTGTTGATGCTTAAGCCTTGTAATTCGAGGTGTGCCCAGGGCTGACAATGACTTTCCTCGTCTGCTTAAAAAGAAAAGGATTTGAAACAAATGGAAACACAATTTCCTTACTAAGAATTTCAGAAAACAATGTGAATTCCGACCGTAAAGGTTACAAGCATTTTAGGTGTTTGTTGCATCAAGTGTTCAAACAACCTTATCTTACCTTATCAACTTAGCCGGCCGGTCATCACATATATTGGATGCTGTGATGCCGCGACAAATATGAAGGCTGTGGACCCCTGATTTAGTGTCAGTGTCATCCACACTTAATACTCAAATTCAGGGATACTGACCGAGCCACTGCCCAAAAAACACCCATTGCAGAGTTAGTAACCGGCCTGTGGGTGTTGATGTACAATAAGGTGTGTGCACATGGGTGGTCGGGGGAGAAAATCTGCGGTGCACCCGAAAATCGACACTGCTTGAGTTTGTATAATAGATACTGATCTGATAAGTCCGTTAAGACAAGATTAAATGTGTTTTGATTCGTGTGGTGGAAAGTTCACAGCTTCTGATAAGGTGCCGTTGTTCCTTGTAATCTGTAGAGGCTCAAAGTGCAAGTGTGGCACATGATTACTTACTCCAAAAAGTATCTTTACGATTTTATGTGAAACAATATAACAATGGACGAATGATTTTGACAACCGTACCGAGACAACAGGAGTCACAGTGTTCATTTTGAAATTCTTCGGACTGCTCCGTAAAGATACTTTTTGAAGCGAGTACCCAACTTTGAGGGTGTCTGAGGTGGATGATTAGTGTCTCTGGTGGTGGTGGGGGAGTGATAAACCACACTAGAGATAATGGAGGCATTGTGACGAGGATGTGCTCAACACAAACCATCATGTGTGTGTGTGTGTGTGTGTGTGTGAGAGAGAGAGAGAGAGAGAGAAGTTTTGTCTCTACCTTATCTCAAAGTAGGTGGAGGTGAGACTTGCTACTTACTAACCCAAAGTTGTAGTAGTTTCAGTTATCCTTACCATGCACTGTACCACTGTGTCCAGGGTGTGCAGTGGAACACTTGGGGTCCCATCAGTGAAAGTATGGGTGCGGCCTTCCCTGGGTGGGGGGCGTCCACTGTGGCCATGATGGCCAACTGGGGCACCATCATGTTCGTGGTGTTCGTCTTCCCCATGAGCTGGGCCACGCAGCGTTATAGCCTGAGGGCGGGGGTCGTCGCCAGCGCTGCCCTTATCTTCGTCGGCACATCTCTACGCTGCTTCACCCGGACCGTCCCCATCTTTACGATGTGAGTGTGTGTGTTGGTAGGTCCTTCCCTCTCTCTAATCACCGACTTAAATTTGAATTTTGCCGTGGACCACAGCTAGTTTATTGTGCATCCCCATACACATCCAGTGAGCTGTAGCACTAAAGGAATTCCAGATTAGAGGCCACAAAGGGTGTTTATCAGACCCCAGTGGTCAGGATAGAGTGGCGGTCAGTGCTACAGATTAATTCCCGTATATTGTTTGTTTAGTTCGGTACATATAAGTTTACTTAGCTCGTACTTGCAAAATGCGGATACAATTTTGATATATCAACGATCTTGCCGCCAGATAAAGTGCTGTGTCATTTTTTTTACAGTCTAGGGCGTAGTGTAGTGTTGTGCTGTGTGGCCATCTGTCTGTTCACACACTTTACATTTAAGGGCATACTGCCAGAGGTACTCATATCTTAATGTTAGTCTAGCGGCTACAACATCTTGTTCCTTGGTCCATATACATGTTTTACTTGATACACCTCATTGTAGTAGACAAAGGATTTACTTTTGTCTGTTTGTACTTATCTGTTTGCTTCAAGTTCATCAACAAGTTCTTTCCTGATTACATTCTTCACGGTTCTGTTTGACAGATCTCGATTGTATTCAACAATGTTTTGTTAGACGCGAGTTTAGCTGAGGCGTCAACTCTTTTGGGGTTCACTGAGACAAGCTGGTTATAGTAGAGGGTATCAAGACCAAGTACACATTGTGCTGTTGTAACATTTACACAAATTTCTTAGTTCACATTACCCTGTTAACACTAATAAAAGCAAACGGATCACCTGAAGATTAGCACCCCAACCAGCTTTTTTTTATCTGGTAATTAAATATCCTAACGCATGGGTCAGGTTATTTTAGGTTAGGCTAACATTAGGTTAGGTTAGGCTAGCATTAGGTTAGGTTAGGTTATCGTTATGATGGTTGATCTCAAGGTGGCATAAAATAGGGTAGCTATCTTGAGGTGATCCAAGCAAGCCAAATTATAATCCTAAAATTTATGTTTTATGACTTTTGGCATCCAGCCTGTGTCACGTGTTATATGTCCACAGACTGTGTCACGTGTTATATGTCCACAGACTGTGTCACGTGTTATATGTCCACAGACTGTCACGTGTTATATGTCCACAGCCTGTGTCACGTGTTATATGTCCACAGACTGTGTCACGTGTTATATGTCCACAGACTGTGTCACGTGTTATATGTCCACAGACTGCGTGACGTGTTATATGTCCACAGCCTGTGTCACGTGTTATATGTCCACAGACTGTCACGTGTTATATGTCCACAGCCTGTGTCACGTGTTATATGTCCACAGACTGTCACGTGAAATATGTCCACAGAGTGTGTCACGTGTTATATGTCCACAGCCTGTGTCACGTGTTATATGTCCACAGACTGTCACGTGTTATATGTCCACAGACTTTGTCACGTGTTATATGTCCACAGACTATATCACGTGTTATATGTCCACAGACTGTGTCACGTGTTATATGTCCACAGACTATATCACGTGTTATATGTCCACAGACTGTGTCACGTGTTATATGTCCACAGACTGTGTCACGTGTTTTATGTCCACAGACTGTGTCACGTGTTATATGTCCACAGACTGTGTCACGTGTTTTATGTCCACAGACTGCGTGACTTGTTATATGTCCACAGACTATATCACGTGTTATATGTCCACAGACTGTGTCACGTGTTATATGTCCACAGACTGTGTCACGTGTTATATGTCCACAGACTGTGTCACGTGTTATATGTCCACAGACTGTGTCACGTGTTATATGTCCACAGACTGTGTCACGTGTTATATGTCCACAGACTGCGTGACGTGTTATATGTCCACAGACTATATCACGTGTTATATGTCCACAGACTGTGTCACGTGTTATATGTCCACAGACTGTCACGTGTTATATGTCCACAGACTGTGTCACGTGTTATATGTCCACAGACTGTGTCACGTGTTATATGTCCACAGACTGTTTGACGTGTTATATGTCCACAGACTATATCACGTGTTATCTGTCCACAGACTGTGTCACGTGTTATATGTCCACAGACTGTGTCACGTGTTATATGTCCACAGACTGTGTCACGTGTTATATGTCCACAGACTATATCACGTGTTATATGTCCACAGACTGTGTCACGTGTTATATGTCCACAGACTGTGTCACGTGTTATATGTCCACAGACTGTGTCACGTGTTATATGTCCACAGACTGCGTGACGTGTTATATGTCCACAGACTGTGTGACGTGTTATATGTCCACAGGCTGTGTCACGTGTTATATGTCCACAGACTATATCACGTGTTATATGTCCACAGACTGTGTCACGTGTTATATGTCCACAGACTGTGTCACGTGTTATATGTCCACAGACTGTGTCACGTGTTATATGTCCACAGACTGTGTCACGTGTTATATGTCCACAGACTGTGTCACGTGTTATATGTCCACAGACTGTGTCACGTGTTATATGTCCACAGACTGTGTCACGTGTTATATGTCCACAGACTGCGTGACGTGTTATATGTCCACAGACTGTGTGACGTGTTATATGTCCACAGACTGTGTGACGTGTTATATGTCCACAGACTGTGTCACGTGTTATATGTCCACAGACTGTGTGACGTGTTATATGTCCACAGACTGTGTCACGTGTTATATGTCCACAGACTGTGTCACGTGTGCGCGGTGCTGGTAGGGGTGGCCAGTACCTTTGTGTTATCAGCACCGCCTCTAGTCGCCTCTCACTGGTTCCCACCCCAGGAGAGGACAACAGCACTGGGTGAGTGAGTGTGCTGTCCTCTTCTCCCTTCCGTGTTTTGTTATTCATACACCTTCTTCTTCTTCTAATTCTTCTTCTAATTCTTCTTCTTCTTCTATTCCTTCCTCTTCTTCTTCTTCCTGGATATAATTTCCTGTTATTATTATCATTGACGGCACACTTTTTCCCCCTTTCAAATTTTATTTTGTCATTTATGTTTCGAAATATAATTATTTTATCCCTTTGTTCTTTAATCTATTGAACTTTGTAATTTCTAAAACCAAAAATTATGAATAAAAATGTTGGGAGCGAGTCATTGTTGGGGGGGGGAATAGGAACCCACTGAATTTTGTGTAGGTTCGTAATATCCTGCAGAATGCCTCGTAATGTTACTATTTTATCATCGAGAA
>CAUDMG010002538.1:11175478-11215478 GCA_958450375.1 Homarus gammarus
CACTAACAGGACCACACCGTTCACTATCACTACCAGGACCACACCGTTCACTATCACTAACAGGACCACACCGTTCACTATCACTAACAGGACCACACCGTTCACTATCACTAACAGGCCCACACCGTTCACTATCACTAACAGGACCACACCGTTCACTATCACTACCAGGACCACACCGTTCACTATCACTAACAGGACCACACCGTTCACTATCACTAACAGGACCACACCGTTCACTATCACTAACAGGACCACACCGTTCACTATCACTAACAGGACCACACCGTTCACTATCACTAACAGGACCACACCGTTCACTATCACTAACAGGACCACACCGTTCACTATCACTAACAGGACCACACCGTTCACTATCACTAACAGGACCACACCGTTCACTATCACTAACAGGCCCACACCGTTCACTATCACTACCAGGACCACACCGTTCACTATCACTAACAGGACCACACCGTTCACTATCACTAACAGGACCACACCGTTCACTATCACTAACAGGCCCACACCGTTCACTATCACTAACAGGACCACACCGTTCACTATCACTACCAGGACCACACCGTTCACTATCACTAACAGGACCACACCGTTCACTATCACTAACAGGACCACACCGTTCACTCTCACTAACAGGACCACACCGTTCACTCTCACTAACAGGACCACACCGTTCACTATCACTAACAGGCCCACACCGTTCACTATCACTAACAGGACCACACCGTTCACTATCACTACCAGGACCACACCGTTCACTATCACTAACAGGACCACACCGTTCACTATCACTAACAGGACCACACCGTTCACTCTCACTAACAGGACCACACCGTTCACTCTCACTTTACCCGATTTATTTTATGATTAAATGATGTGATGATTTTTTTTCATGTATTTTTTTATTGATGAATTTCAATTTCTAATCGGGTAGTGACTGCCTCTCTCCTCCACCCGACAGCTTTTTGATTTCCCTCTCTACGACCCGACAGCCTTTAGCTTCCCCTTTCCCTCACCACCCGACAGCCTCTCACCTCCCCCTCCCTCACTACCCGACAGCCTCTCACCTCCCTCTTCCCTCACTACCCGACAGCCTCTCACGTCCCCCTCCCTTACCACCCGACAACCTCTCACTTCTTCCCTCATCCACCCGACAGGACGAGGCCATGTGGGTGGCCCAGACAGCGATGATCGTGTCCAGTATATCGCCCGTTGTCTCCGGACGCTTCACTGACCTATTCCATGGCCACGTGAGGACCTCCTTGGTGCTGCTCCTGCTGGCCACCACCTTCTGCTACTTCTGGTTCCTCCTCCTCACCTACGGCGTCATCTCTCTCTCCAAGTGTTAGTCTTAACCTAACCTAACTTATTTCACCCGAAGATAAACTATGCTAACCTAACCTTCCTTAAGTTAACCTAACCTAATGAACTGTATCCCAGGGAGCAATAAGGGTGATTATTCATAAATTAAACTACCTGGGGTGTCTAATCTTCAGGTGATCCGATCTTAGTGTTAATTTAGAGTATTTTTGTTCCTTGGTTGTGTGTGTTGTTATTATAGGAGTAGTAGTAATGAATTTTTGTAGTAGTACAGTATTATTATTAGTGTTGTCACAGTGAGTAGTAGAGGCGACCTGTGATGTAATGGTTAGCATGCTAGCCTCGCCAGTAAGTGGTCCCGGGTTCGATATCCGGGCAGAGGGAAACTATGGGCAAGTTTCTTTACGCCATTTGCCTTTGTCTACCCAGCAGTAATTGGAGACCCGGATGTTAATCGATTTGCGGATCATGTTCCGGAGTAATGGTTAGCCAGTGCAGTTGGCGAGTTGTCCGGTCTTCTTGGATTATTCCTTGACACTGAGTCACACAACTCGTTAACTTAGGGTGTGTTGTTGTCATGGCAACAGCACCTACACCTTAAACAAATTCATGCCTAAGTGGCCCTAGGTCCGGCCATCCTCAAACA
Organism: Homarus gammarus; assembly: GCA_958450375.1. NCBI lineage: Eukaryota > Metazoa > Arthropoda > Malacostraca > Decapoda > Nephropidae > Homarus > Homarus gammarus. Next base: position 11,177,466 of record CAUDMG010002538.1, read on the forward strand.
CCAAGGGCAAATGGTACAGTTATAACTTGTAATAGTAGTAGTAGTAGTAATCGTGGGGACAACGAGCCTTCGTTAATATTAGGATGTTTGATCCCATGGCTGCATGTCACCGTAACCTGTCTCTCAAGGCTGCACAAAGGAGGAGCGAGAATGACAAGAACAGGGTGTAAGCACATAGAATTCAGAACGTGGATCAAAGCAGCTTCACTTCACTGTGTTCACAACATCTGGCAGGGTGGGACCAGTGCAAGGTGCTTCTATACAAGACTGGTCGAGGTGTAATCTGAACAGAAGCAGCAGCCCAGAAGCTATGTTGCAGCCTTGTTGAGATGTCGCCTGTCCTTTTCTCTTCTTGGGTCTGCATTGCTTTGCCTCGGGGAACAAGATCTTTGGCCTCTAAGCCAACAACAGTGGCAGATATTGACTATGAGGGAACAGTCACTGAATGCTGCATAGATCTGTGGCTAAACTTACTCGGCTATGATAGTTACTTTCGTATTAGGATATTTAGGTATCTAGTAATTAACCTCACTCACTCTGACTCACAGGGCAGGTATATGCGTCAGTGGTGGGAGGGACGGCCTTCAACTATGCTACCATTCCGCTCTTCTACGAGATGGGGGTCGATCTGGCTTACCCTGCCCCTGAGATCCTGGTGTCTGGAGCCATCACCGCCGCCGACAACCTCATCAGCATCTTCTTCTTCCTCCTCTTCTTCATCCCTAACGTCGGTGAGTAGAACTGAGCTACCGCCCCACTCCCCCTCTTTTCTCTCTGCCTCTCTGTCTCTCTCTCTCTGTTACTCACGTGTGACCTTTGACCCCCATGCAGGTTACCAGTGGATGACCTACACATTGGTCTTCTCCACCTCCGTCTCCATCCTGCCGCTGTTGCTCATCAGGTTTAGGTACACGAGGTCCACTATTGATGCCCAGCAAGTGTGATCCGTTGTTGTCATCCTCACCCGTCATTCACAACCCAATATGTCACCCGTCATCCTCAGCTCTGACGAGAGACAGCGACTCCTCAGTGCTTCGTATAATAGTAATAATAATGATGATGATTTTTATTATTATTATTATTATATATTTTATTGTAATTTATTTAGTTATTATTCATTGTTCCCTGACAATTCATCTTAAAGCTACATACATATTATTTGTCGTTTAATTTAACTTCACTCATATGTAAATTTCCACATTTTAATAAATATTTATTTGTTTGCGTCTGTCTATTATTTCATGTTTTTTCTTCTTTTCTAGTTATAAGTTACGCCACAAAATGTTGAAAATTAAAAAAAAAAAAAAGTTTCTCGATCAATTCAATTTTCAATGGTGCCCGGATTCTGATCATTAAATTTCAGTGGTGTCTTGATCCTTATAACCAGATACTGTTTTATCCACCTGTGGATATGAATTATTGTTTCATGTTATTTGTGCATTTGTGAAGCTGGTTAATGATTTAAATTCACCGGTCAGTAAAGATTTCTAGAGCATTATTAACCATTGTACTGGATAGTGGTGGTTTCTAGCGCATTATTAACCAGTTTATAGGATAGTGGTGGTTTCTAGAGCATTATTATCCATTGTATAGAAAAGTGGTGGTTTCTAGAGCATTATTAACCATTGTACCGGATAGTGGTGGTTTCTAGCGCATTATTAACCAGTTTATAGGATAGTGGTGGTTTCTAGAGCATTATTATCCATTGTATAGAATAGTGGTGGCTTCTAGAGCATTATTAACCATTGTATAGAATAGTGGTGGTTTCTAGAGCATTATTAACCATTGTACAGGATAGTGGTGGTTTCTAGCGCATTATTAACCAGTTTATAGGATAGTAGTGGTTTCTAGAGCATTATTATCCATTGTATAGAATAGCGGTGGTTTCTAGAGCATTATTAACCATTGTACAGGATAGTGGTGGTTTCTAGAGCATTATTAAACCAGTAGGATCACTGTTCTAGTTACTGGTGGTTTATAGAATATTATTGAATTCTAGTATCTGAAAAATATTTAATTAATGAAAATCAGGATAATAAGTATAATGATAAGAATAATCAAAATAATACTATAGTAAAATATTAATAAACACGAAGACAATACTACTAATAATATGATAAACGATGAACAGGAAAAAGAAAAACATCACGGGAAATATAAAATTTATTCCAATCGTAAAGTAACAACAAGAAACCACTTAGAATTTATTATTATTTAACTTTAGTCTATAATCCTTTGAGGACGATGGTGTCAGTATCTCTTAGATGTTGATAGTTTGACCTATAATTCTTTTTATGGACGGCATTGTATGCTATAATCCTCATGGGGTTAAAGTGTCGTCCTTAAAGGGTTAATTTTAAGGTGATTTGAAGCCTTTTGTAATGTTGATCGCGATGAATATTAGACAAACTCATACACACAGAAGGTGGGATTGAACCATGCAGGCCGTCCCATGTGTGAGGTGGGTATGACTTGGGTTTTTGTTTTTGCTTCTCCAGGGCGTCAGGTGTGTGAGGGGCAGGTGTGTGGGTGTGGCATAACCTCCCAGGGGCGTCAAGTGTGTGCAGGTTTGTGGGTGTGGCATTACTTCTCCGGTGTATCAGGTGTGTGGGAGTGACGCCAGATGACACAGGTGCTATCTCGGCTGCCAGTGACCATCACCTGTCCACTGTAACTCACTGCTAGGGAGAACACCTCGTCCTCGTGCCCCCGACATTCCTGTAGAAGAGGGTGTTTGTTGTCAGTGAGTGGTCTGTACTGTACACACACACACACACACACACACACACTTCAGGTTGATGTTCAATATGCAAGAATATTAATTATATGTATGTGTGTGTGTGTGTGTGTGTGTTAGTCAGGGATCGCCAGGATGGTTGTGTCAGTAGCACATCTTGACTCAAAGTTCCGTGGCGCGGGCCTCCTCCTGTAGTGAGAGCAGATTAGACTCTCAGGTGTTACGGTTGGGGCTCGGGAGTCGAGATATATTCGTGTCACTGATGCTGACTCTCGTAATGACGTTTCTTGGGGCTAATCTTCAGGTGAACCTTATGTATATCTTCCTCTCTGTGGTCTGGTTATTTGTGAGACATTTATGTTTTTTACGATTACCTGCACATTACCTCCTCAAAGGGGAATCGAACCTTCGACCAATGGAGAGGACAGGCAACCCAATAAATTATTCACTCAACCACCGTAGTTTGTATACTTTAACGGGGTCCTTGATTCCCAGCCATAGAGTAAGGTCTTGAGAATGCGAAGTGTTGTAAGTGGAAATGCAGTTTACTCCTGCGCTTCTGTCCTTACTTCAGTGTATCACCTTCGCGACGCTGAACTTGCACAAACAACAAAATTCTTAGAAACTTCCTTGTCTTAAGCCGGGGTCACACGAGTACTTTTATGAGCAATTGATTTTTCATTAGGAATATTGGAGGAAGGAAATACGATCAATTTCTTTAAGATGTGCACACACACAGCAAGAAAAAACAAGTGAACGCCGCCGTGCGAGTAGTTGGGTAACGGAACATAACAACAAGGCAAGATGAATGCAGACAACGTTAACAACCATCTTTGGCAGTATTTTTTTATTAAAAAAACCCCGAGAGAAATCGAAGAAAAACGATTGCTTACTCGTAAATGTCTGGCGAGGAGGAGGACTGGACGTGTTGATTATAGACTAGTTGGACTATCGTAGCTACAGTAGGGAGGGATGCGTGAGTGTGGACTGAACGGTTGGGCGCCCTTGTAGTATTTAGTAAACAAACACTACAAATGAGCACCTAAATTATGGACTCAATATGTGTCTTCAAAGAAATTAAGTGCATTTATGCATGTATATATATATATATATATATATATATATATATATATATATATATATATATATATATATATATATATATATATGCATTACTCTATCTAGTCTGTACTCACCCCTGAAGATGTGAATTACACGAAAGCGCTTGGGAACTTCGTGTTTACTTCTTTCCTGGTGGTTATCAATATATATATATATATATATATATATATATATATATATATATATATATATATATATATATATATTGTATATGTAAATGACAAGACGCAACAGGCAAACAAGGTAAGTGGTAATTAGTAATTAGCCTACCTGCATCGCTCTGATTGGTGGAGCCGCAGACAAGCATTCACATTTGAACACAGTATAGTTAAAGCCCGCCAGTTGCTATTTGGCTTAGTTACTGTGTGTGATGCCGACACATACCGCTCTACTATAGCTGCTGTCCAGTGAGTGTTGTGAAGTGTTACCATTCATGTTGTGGAAGATGACGTGTGGTCAGTGTTGACATTTGATTGTTATTGTGTTCTGTCCTTCACACATACACACACCCTGACGCACATAAACACAGACACACATACACACACACACACACACCCTGACGCACATAAACAAAGACACACATACACACACACATACCCTGACGCACATAAACTCACACCCTGACAACACAGACACACATACACACACACTGACATGCAAACATGTATAAATTCCCTCACACACACACATACACACACACACATCCTGACGCACATAAACACAGACACACATACACACACACATCCTGACGCACATAAACACAGACACACATACACTCACACCCTGACGCACATAAACACACACCCTGACACACACACACATACATACACACCTGGACACAGTGACCGTCCTTGGCGTCCCACACCCTAAGGTAGCCGTCCTCCCCAGCCGTGATGACCCGGGTCCCAGCGGGATTGAAAGACACCTGTAAGATAGAGATGTCCAGAACACCTGGCCTGGCTTTATGAGACAGTGACCTTAGCGACCCCCTGACCTTAGCAACCCCCTGACCTTGCTGTCTCCTGACCTTAGCTGACTCCTGACCTTAGTGACTCCCTAACCCAAGTGACTCCCTGACCTGAGAGACCCCTGAGCTTAGTGACCTCCTTATCTGGTGACCCCTGACCTTGTTAACCCCTGACTTTAGTGGCCCCTGACCTGAGAGACCTCGCCGCCGTGTCCGTCGAGCTGGAGGGTATGAGTGAGGGTGGGCAGAAAAAGGAGGTGGGCGGTCCTGTCTACGCCGCCCGTCACTAGCTGCCGCCCACAGCTGTCCCACGCCCCTGACACCACCTGTGGGGATGGAAAAATATCACCTGTCACCTACATACATTGTACACAGTGTCCTATACAGCACCTCAGACACTTAACTACACCTGATACAGTACTCAGACACACCTGACTATACAGTACATACACTTACCTTTGCGTATTGGTGGAGGGTGTCGGTGAGGGTGTAGCGGAGGTTGTGGTGTGGGTGATAGAGGTTGTGGTGGGGGTGATACAGGTTGTGGTGGAGGGTGTAGAGGGTGTGGTGGAGGGTGTAGAGGGTGTGATGAAGGGTATAAAGGGTGTATTTGGAAGGTGTGTTGGAGGGTGCAATTACCTCAGCGTCGTGGTGGAGGGTGTAGAGAGTGTGGTGGGTGTGGCGGAGGTCCCACACCTGGGCGGAGGCATCAGTACCCCAGGAGGCCAGGTAGCGACCACACCAGCTCATACCTGCTCCGTTCACCTCCCCATCATGCCCCACCAAGGTCCCACTGTTCCTGAGGGAGGGAGGGAGGAGTACTCAAGTACACTCTTGTGTCTTTCATTAGGTTAAGTCTGCCGTAATGAAGGGCTCATGATACTCGTGAGCTGGAAATAGAAGAATAGTGAGTTGTGAATTAACCTGTTCATTGAGTCTACATAATTGAAGGGGACACGGTACTCCTGAGGGAGGGCGGAGAGATACTCAGGTGGGTCATTACCTGCTCCTTTACGTTAGGTCTCCATTACTGTGAGTGGAGGAATGACCTTCCAGGACCTAGGTGACCTGATATAACCTGACCCGATATGACCTCCATCTGACTCACTCATGGGTCCTGGCATCCCACAGCCTGACGGTACCGTCGAAGGAGGCGGTGTAGAGGACGTGACCTGACCTGTCGCCGCCCACGCCAACTACGGCGCCCTTGTGCCCTGCCAGGGTTGTCACGCACTCGCCTGCTGGTCAACACGACTCTTGTTATGACAGCTTCGTGTAATAATAATAATAATAATTATTAATGGTTTATTGAAAGAACATGGCAGCCGGAAGGTTGAAAATATACAGTTACATAATTGGTGTGTGTGTGTCAATGTTTCCGTTATAATCTCTTCCTGTATCTTCATCTTTGTTAGTACAGTATATTTCAATCTACATCCAGAGAGAGAGAGAGAGAGATACACTGACACAATGTAACCAACACCATTAACTGACCCATGTGCAGGTCCCATATCCTGGCGGAGGTGTCCATCCCGCCGGTGGTAAGGAACTGCCTGGAGGTGGGGAGGGACGCCACCACTGCCACTGGACCATCATGACCCGCCAGCACCAACTCACAGCTCCCCGTTGCCGCCTCCCACACACGCACCGTCCCGTCGAAGCTGCAGGTAGCCACTAACTCGCTGAAGGGACGTGGGGATCGATGAGAGGAGAACGGGATATAGAGAGAGAAAAGGAAGAGTGAGAGATTGTGAAGAGGAGTGAGAGGACGTGGAGAGAGTGAAGGGATGCGGAGAGGGGAAGAGAACACAGGGAGAGAGTGAGAGATTGTGGGGTAGGGTGAGTAGGGAAGAGGGGAAATGATATGGTCGTAGAGAGGGGTGGGACGGGAAAGGGAGAGGGATGGAGATCTGAGAGGGGAGTGGCAAGTGATGGGGTTGTAGAGAGAGAATAGGAGAAGGCTTTTCTCTCTGACTTGCATTTTATTGTTGTTGTGTGTCTGTACGTGTTGCTGTGTGTCTGTACGTGTTGCTGTGTGCCTGTACGTGTTGCTGTGTGTCTGTACGTGTTGCTGTGTGCCTGTACGTGTTGCTGTGTGCCTGTACGTGTTGCTGTGTGCCTGTACGTGTTGTTGTGTGTCTGTACGTGTTGCTGAGTGTCCTATAACCATCTGGCAGGTGGTCTCAGGTCTCCTACGCCAGCTGGTCACTTACTCATGCTTGCCGGCGAAGGTTACATCAAACACAACATCTTGATGGCCCTTTAGTGTGGTGACCGCCCCTCCGTCCTCCGTCCTCCACAGTCGACACTCCCGGTCATAGCTGCCAGTGGCGCACCTGTACAACCACACGTTCATGTCACCTGTTTACTGTTAATTAATACCAATGTGTATAGTTGAACAGTGTGTATAGGCCACGTACAGTGTGTATAGGCCACGTACAGTGTCACTGTTACTCATATTGCTCACAAGTGTTACTCATATTATTCAAGTGTTACTCATATTATTCAAGTGTTACTCATATTACTCAAGTGTTACTCATATTACTCACGTGTTACTCATATACTCATGTGTTACTCATATAATATGAGTAATATGAGTAACACGGGAGTAATACGAGTCATATTACTCCCGTGTTACTCATATTACTCACGTGTTGCTCATATACTCATGTGTTACTCATATTACTCCCGTGTTACTCATATTACTCACAGAGAAGCTTCCTTGTTGAGGGCGACATTGGTGAGTGGTAGGATGTGGGCGCGGAGGGTGGTGTGCCGTTTGTGGACGTGGTGGGTGGAAGCGTGTAGGGCCTGCACTAGGCGCCCCACTAACCGCTGAACACGCCCTCTCTGCCCTATTGCACAAGCCTCCCGCGCCGTCACCTCCCTCACTACCTCATTAACCTGTGAACTGACGATGAAAGATTGGATGTTGTTTAGTGTTTGCGTAGACGTATGTGTGTGTGTGTTGAGTGTTTGTCAGTGTGTGTGTTGAGTGTTTGTCAGTGGGTGTGTTGAGTGTTTGTCAGTGTGTGTGCTGCTGGGAAGAGGAGGAGAGAGAAGACACTCAACACGCATAGATGGAAATAAACCTCAAAACGAAAAGTAAACCAATAAATCGATAAGTGAAAAATGTAAGAAATTATATTTGTAAATAATACAAAAAACAAATGTGCAAAAAAGAATCAAATTAAAACTACATAACATAAGTATCTCAGACTAGATTGAATTGCCGTCTAATAATTTTCAGCCTTTATATCCAGCAAGTGTTACAGTGTTAAAATACTCGTTCACTGACCATATTTGATGTATTACATTATAACAACCATCCTCCTGCAGGTGGTGGCAAGACTTACTCGGGGCGGAGGTCGAACAGCTCCACCTCCCTACGACAGGAAGAGCCTCTGGAGTCTGTCAGCTCGAAGGTGAGTCCTGTGGGTGGTGGTGAGCTGTTGATGTGATGCTCTTAGTACTATTACAGTATTATAATTAGGTGATATTAATGGTACTCTTTTCATTATAGTCATATTATCATAATTATTGATATGATATGATGTTATTAAAACTATTATTTTGATTAATTGAAGTTATATGTATTGTGTGTGTGTGTGTGTGTGTGTGTGTGTGTGTGTGTGCTCCTTGTGCATTCCCACAGTTTTGAATACCGAGCTTAAATTTTGTAGGGAGGTGCTGGTGGCGTCGGTGGTTGTGCACCATCTCCTGCCCTCCATTGGGACGAAGCTGAGTCACTCACTCAATACTGTGTTCATTCCAAACTCGCAATTGGACTAAGTTAAGGGAAGCTCGTGATTGGTGGAGTCACACCGAGTGAATATGTCTATGGAGGGTGTTAACAGCAAACACTACTAATCGTTTTTAACTTCTTTCTTTTTCACTTTAAGATATCTACGTTATAGTTGTATTTGATGTGATAATCTTTAATTCTTGGGTTCGCATGTCATTCTAGATCAACACTTAATTGTTAATATTACTCGCAATTGCAAATATAGAGAAATGACAAGTTATAATGAGCTCGAGAATAACCCAACGCAGCTCATTCCGTCAGCCGATCAGCTCCATTGATAAAATGTGCTTTAGGGTCTGTTGCAAAGGGCACGTGAACGGATTATTATTATTAATATTACAGGTATTATTATTATTATTAAAAGCAGCAGTAGACTATTTTTCTCTGACGAACATGAACTATTTAATTAAGAATATATTTTTTTTAAATTCATAGTCATTTAACTACCTTTTTAATTATGATTCGTTAATATCTGCTTAGACAGAATACAAGAAAAGTAATTTAATAATATACTTTCCGTGACGAGCGAGTGACACCCGGTGTTGATATCAAAGTGTTAACGGGATTTACGGTACATACACTACGATCAGTTTATTCCCTTCCCATATAAGTGTCGTCTACGTGGACTTGTGGTTCCCAGACATAATATTATCTCGGCTGGCATTATCCTGGGATACAGACCTACTGTAGATCTGTTAAGGGTTTGAGTTGGAGGATGTCCCGCACTACTCTTTCCGCAAACTGTGTAACAGTCCCACGTCTAATATTATTACCTCGATTGTCAGGGACCTCCTGCCACAGGGAGTCACTGATCACAGCATGTTACCATTAATTTTGGTGTACTTCTGGGACGCTGCCCACACTTGGTGGGTACTTGGCCATTTCGACAAAGTCTGTTTGTTAATAGATAATAATTCTCTTGTGTTTTTATGTTGTAACAGGCCGCGTGTTCTGATAAGTTTGCCGCCCTTTAGGCGTATTTAATTTACTAAATAAAACTATCCATTTAGTGGTGAGTAACATGACGGTGTTACGTCGTTTACAGACAGGACGTGATGTTATGACAATCATTTGAACATTTAATATAATTTCTAAGCCTGTGCAATACAATTAAAAGTTCAGTCACGATTTACTTCATCTGCGTTAATTATTTTAACCATTGTACACACACACACACACACACAAGGAACTAATCGTTGGTATACATTTAGAATCATTGGGATGACGATTCTTCAGGTGATCCTATTTACGAATCATTTATCATTCAATATTCGTAATACTAACAGTATGTATATTCAACAAACAAAAATGATAGTGAAGCATTAAAATACGAATAATACAGCTATTAAAATCATTACTCCACTCTATGCCAGCGTAGTCTAGTGTCTTCCGGAGTACCACAGCCTAGTACTTCTCTACACTGGAAACATTGATACCAGATACGCAAGGTTTTCTCAATATATTTTCTATAATAATAATTTCCTAAGTAGTATCATCATTGCAAGGGTAAATGAGTGATATGAAGATATACTGATCAATCGTTTAACATCATAAGTTTGACCAGTCACAATGGTCCAAATAATACCTATGGCAAGGTAACAAAAAAAAAAGTCGATAATTTTCGTCACTTTGTCTAGAAAACTCGACTCAAGGCGATGTTACGGTTAAGCAGCTTCATATATTTTACCTTTCAAGCCAGTCTGTCATTATATCAATTTAATAAATAACTGCTGGGAATATTAACAGGTATATTACGGTACCTATCTTGTAATAACCCAAATAATATGTGTTGTTTTTGTGTGATATGTTTAAGTTAAGAATAGCGATAGAGTAATCAAGTTTTTCACATATGATTTAGCGCCTTAAGCTTATATGTACAAATGAAGGTGAAGGCATGATAGATGTTCTGAATCTTACCGGGAGGATAGTAGCGAAGGTATATACGTTTCAGGTTCATGGTGAGGAGGATACAATAGTACTAGAAAAACACCGACATTTGCTTACGGTCTCCATGGTAACGTTAGCGGGAGTCTGACTGTTTTCTATGATGTGTATAGAGAAAACTATTTATTTACGGGTAGTCTAGTGTAAATTAATCAACTATATTAATATTTCCAGACAGTTTTAACATGGTGTCTTGTTCTGTCACATGTGTAGTTTATGTTGTTTTAGTACCTTTATAGTCAGCATGCTCACCTCACAAGCGAGCGGATCCGAATTCGATCCCCGGGCAGGGTGAAACCATGGGCAAGTTTCATTGTGCCATTTGCCTCTGTCTACCCAGTAGTAATTGGGGACCTGGATGTTAATCGATATGCGGATCGTATTCCAGGGTAATGGTTAGCCAGTGCAGTTGGCGAGTTGTCCGGTTTTCTCGGACTATTCCTTGACACTGGGTTATGCAGCTCGTTAACTTAGAGTGTGGTTGTTGTGTTGGCGACAGCTTCTATACCTTAAACAATTTCACGCCTAGGTGGCCCTAGGGCCGGCCATCCTCGTTACACGAGGAGCATCCATTATTTATATTGTATAGATTGGGTGTTACATGTTCCTCTTCCACCTGTCTGTCCCTACCTACCAATGTCACCTGAATTACCGATATGGTGTGAGATCCGGTATTGTGTTGAATTTTTAGGCTTTTTATACAATGCCTAAAACTTCAAGGCAAAGTATAAAATCAATCATTTCGTACACATTTCCTAGGCATTTTATATAATTCAGTGTTTGTTTTAGGCAATGTGTGAAACGAGACCTGTTTTAACACACTTTTCCCCGTACCGTAACCTAACCCAACACCATAACAATCTGCTCCCAGTAACAAAGTAACAAATAACGAACTGCACTTAGGGAGGTTCTCATCAAGAGACGAAAAAGAAAAAAAAATGCCTACACTGACGAACACAAACCAAGAAAGAATCTACCCTAGTTACCCAAAACAACAAACCTTCCCTTGTAATGAAATATACAAACAACGAATTTACCCAACTAACAACTTTTAGGTGATCGACGACTGGGTCCTACAATGAGGTCACGATCATTACCTAGAAACACCTGATGGATGGTACAGGTGAAGTATAGGACGCAGGTGTGTGGGTAAGGTGGTGAAGATGTCGTAAGATTAAACACCCTAACCTAACCTAACCTAACCTAACCTAACCTAACCTAACCTAACTTAACCTAACCTAACTTCCTCAGGTAGGCGTTAGGGTGTTTAATCATCAGGTGAAATAAGTCGGGGTGTCTAATCTTTAGGTCTTTCAATACAGCTGAGCAGATAATTTATAGAGCATCCCTTATCCTGTGATTGGTGAGGTAAAAAAACATTAGAGAGCAGAGGTCACTGAAGGTCACTGTTATAACCTCCATAGGTCAGGATGTTGTAACCCTGAGTCACTGAAGCTCACTGTTATACCCCCCAGAGGTCAGGATGTTGTAACCCTGAGTCACTGAAGGTCACTGTTATAACCTCCATAGATCAGGATGTTGTAGCCCTGAGTCACTGAAGGTCACTGTTATACCCCACAGAGGTCAGGATGTTGTAGCCCTGAGTCACTGAAGCTCACTGTTATAACCTCCATAGGTCAGGATGTTGTAGCCCTGAGTCACTGAAGGTCACTGTTATACCCCCAGAGGTCAGGATGTTGTAGCCCTGAGTCACTGAAGGTCACTGTTATACCCCCAGAGGTCAGGATGTTGTAACCCTGAGTCACTGAAGGTCACTGTTATACCCCCCAGAGGTCAGGATGTTGTAACCCTGAGTCACTGAAGGTCACTGTTATAACCTCCATAGATCAGGATGTTGTAGCCCTGAGTCACTGAAGGTCACTGTTATACCCCACAGAGGTCAGGATGTTGTAGCCCTGAGTCACTGAAGCTCACTGTTATAACCTCCATAGGTCAGGATGTTGTAGCCCTGAGTCACTGAAGGTCACTGTTATACCCCCAGAGGTCAGGATGTTGTAGCCCTGAGTCACTGAAGGTCACTGTTATAACCTCCAGAGGTCAGGATGTTGTAGCCCTGAGTCACTGAAGGTCACTGTTATAACCTCCATAGGTCAGGATGTTGTAGCCCTGAGTCACTGAAGGTCACTGTTATACCCCACAGAGGTCAGGATGTTGTAACCCTGAGTCACTGAAGGTCACTGTTATACCCCCAGAGGTCAGGATGTTGTAGCCCTGAGTCACTGAAGGTCACTGTTATAACCTCCAGAGGTCAGGATGTTGTAGCCCTGAGTCACTGAAGGTCACTGTTATACCCCCAGAGGTCAGGATGTTGTAGCCCTGAGTCACTGAAGCTCACTGTTATACCCCACAGAGGTCAGGATGTTGTAACCCTGATGATTATTTAATTTCTCATTTAGTTATAAAAGTTTCTCTGATTTAGGGTAGGTAGGGGGTGGGTGGGGGGTTGGTGTGAGTGGGGGGTTGTGGGGCAGACAGGTGTAGGTGTGGAAGAGAGTGGCGGGGGGACAGGGGGGAGGGGAAGGAAGATGACAGGGTGATTGGGGGGGGGGGGGTCATTGCGTGTAGGGAAAGGAGGAAGGGAGGGTGTTGGTGGTGGTGGAAGATGAGTTATATTTTTGTGGTGGGATAATTGGGGAATGGAGAGGGATCTGTAGAGGTGAGTGGGGATGGAGGGGTGAGAGGTGGACGTATTCTGGAGGAGGAAGGAGGGGAAGGTATGTAAGGTACACAGGGAGAGAAGAGGAAAGGGCACTGGGCAGAAGAGAAGCTTGATAAAAATAAGAGGATGTAGAAGGGAAGAGAAACAGGAGAAACAAGAAAAAGATAAATGGGAAATATAGTGAGAAGCGAAAGATACAAGTGTGGCGGAGTGTTCAGGTGTGGCTAACAGTGGGATGTGAGGGGGAACATCCGGGTGGGCGTTACCGACAGGGCGAAGTGCTAGGCGTATGTTACTCCTCCCTCAGGCTCCTGGCCGTGCGTCACCAGTCTTACCAGAGCGTCTCTAAAACAGATCAGTTGATTATACGGACTCCTGATGGCGGCGACATAGTATCTGCCTGACTGACACCGTTTGTAATGGTGTTAATTGTGACATAACTTCTCGGTATGACTTTATTTTGGACTGATGATTACGCCCTAGAGTTCCCTCATGACTCGTGTCGTATTATGATGTTAGGATCAATATCTTTAAGGTAACGGAGCGTAAAGGACACCGGTCAGAAGTGGTCGTTTGTATCTAAGGAACGGGACAAGTATTCTAGACTCTTAATTCTATGAAGTGGAAAGTTGTACAGTGGCTCTACTGTCACATTGTGGTTTGAACAATACAAATTGAGTTGATATTTATTATTTTCATACTGCATTCTTTTGAGCCCATTAAACTACTGTTACGTGTCAAGTTTGTCCATTGAAGCCGTCACTTAAATCCGTTGTGTTCTGCACCAGCTGCTGCCTTGAACCATTAGCAGAAAGTGTTCCTCTTCTGCACTGTATTACTCTTTCGAGTTTTTGTCATTGCTTACCCGAAGTGATATTACTGTACATCCCTCACACGAAGACTTGAGGGAGGGAAACACTGCCCGGATCCCCATGGAAGTCCTGATCACCGTCACAGAAGATGAAAATAAACTTTATAACAATAAGACATTATGGCTGACGACTATATTCTCATCATCATAAAGGTAAGTTTAAAACAGACCTAACTCTCTACCGTACGAGTAACCTGGGTTATCCATCAGACTGTGAACTACTCTGAAACGGATCTATCATGACCAGATCTACTACCACTAGATAGATCTCATTTGACTCCAATCTTCCCAAATCAGGACAAAACGAATTGTTGAATGGCGTTTTACAGATGCCTAAAATTAATCAAGTACAGGTGTAAGGAGTCTGTAGGCTTAATAAATTTAGACAGGTATGAGACAGACGTGGGTGTTGACTGACTGACTCCCAGGTAAAACACGGATAGGTATAGTCGATAGGTGGTATAGGTAGTAATTAATTCAACTCAGGTAGGTTATTGAGGTGATACACGTAAGGTTCTCAATTATCTCTTGAAGTAATTAGATTTATTTTTGTATTAATTGCCAAGGGAACTGTTGTTGAGGGTGTATTATAGTTCTCTCTCTCTCTCTCTCTCTCTCTCTCTCTCTCTCTCTCTCTCTCTCTCTCTCTCTCTCTCTCTCTCTCTCTCGTTAATACTCTCTGTGTGCATTAGACATGTGTGTCCAGAGCACTCGTGTGGCTTAACTGGAAACGCTGTAACATAGTATTAATAGATCCAGTTTATTAACCCCTTTAGGCACGAGGGGTCTCTCTATAGTCTCTCTATGCTGAAGGAGTGACTAATGTTAACTTACTTTTTACGATGAGATTCTACTTGAATTGAGAGATAAATAGACAGATTAAGAGATAGAGGTGTTCTCTTCCTCCAAATACTTTGCCATTGACCTGTTCAACTTCTGTCCATTCAATTCTTCCCGATATAACACATTTAGTAAACCATAAATACAAATATACCAAGAGTTTTCCATGTAGATCCATTACTAACTAAATTCTATAAAAACTGCACAAATGACAAGGTAAAACTCAGGACGGTAGGGGTTGATAAGGTCAGCTGAGGTCAAGAGAATTATCCCTGAAACACAAACTAATCATCAGTTTTTCAATAGCACTGAGAAGATGTTTTGGGACAGTGTTTATATCTTGTTCTATAACGTAAGTCAAACGAGTTAATAATCAACATTTTATTTAGACCTTCAGTTAACAGAAACTTCCATCGTAAGAACATTTATGGAGGAGGAAATTAGACGTCAAGAAATCATTTATACACACCGAGGAAATATTGAAAATAACAGAGAAACAAAGAAACAAAGAATAAAGCGAATAAATTAATAGATGTATAGCTAAATATACCAATTATTGATGAGTTAGATAAATAGTTAAGCAATAGTGATTAATGAAAGTGATTACGTAATGTCAGTCACACCTGCTGTTTGGAATTAGATGTCCCCCCCCCCACCTCCCTCCCTCCTTCCCCTCTCCCCCTCTCACCGCCGTCCGCCAGGTGTGTGTGTGTGTGTGTGTGTGACCCCCCCCCCCCCATTCTCTCAGGTCTCCTACTGCCACTCACTCACTCTCCCCCTGCTATTCTCTGACTTTGGTACTCTCTCTCACTCATCCTGACACTCTCACTAGACAACACTCACTCTTCGCCCACTCTCACTTCCACTTTCTCTCTCTCTCTCTTGTACTCTGGTAAACATTATGACAAGAAGCTGAGTCACCCTTCCCTTTACCTCCTCTCCCACCTCTCCTTCCCCCTCCCTCCCACAGCACGCACACACACACCTGTATAGTCATATGATATAGAGGTTATTCACCCCTCCCTCTCACTCCATTCAGCCTTACCTCCACCCTCCCTCTCCACCCCTCCCTCTCTCTACACCTTCCTTCCATCCTTACCCCTCCCCTCCCTCCTTCCTTCCACCTCTCCACCCTCTCCTCCTCCTCCTTGCGTGAGTCACTACTACTACTGCTAAGCTGACGCCGTAACACATAAGTACGCTACCACTACTACACGCTTGCTTCTTATTGCGTGTTAAGTAAGTAATGGTCACCTACTTAACAGAAGCGTTAAGTAAGGGTTGTTGACTCTACTTAATATGCCTTTTGGGGATACGCCTTGATAATTTCATATTTAATTAACGATTCAATAACATAATTTTTTTCTCGTGTTTTTCGGACAAATCTATTTTTAAGAGTATTCAATTTTTTAAGTATATTATTCCAGGTGTTTCTAATTTGTTGTTGTTTATCTTTTTTCGTGTTATATAGTTTACAGTACAATGGGCTGTGTCTCTGGGCTCCCCTAGTCCACCCAGCTGTGAATGGGTTCCAGGCGTTATACAGTTGAGGAAGTGATGGTAGTCTAGTACAGTGCCGGTCGTAAGTGTTTCCTACTGTTCTCTCTTTCTCTCCTTGTTTATCATTCTCTCTCTCTATTCTGCTCTCAGATTGTCCTTATGTCCGTCTTTCTCTCTCTTGTTTTATATTTGTCAGTTTATTTCCTCTCTTTCACGTTTAGTTCTCTCTCTCTCTCTCTCTGGCCAGAAAAAAACTAATCACTATTTCACTCACATGTATGTATGTATGTATGTATGTATGTATGTATGAATAATAATAATAATAATAATAAACGGTTTATTGAAAAAGTTTGCAGCCCGAAGGCTGAAAATATACATTGGACATAAATAACTTATTACATACATTGATGGTTTAACAAAAGCCTTCATTAGAGAAAGGTGAAGGAACATACAGTGAACATACAGATTAATGTTTACACACGTAGATCATGTGAGCTGAGGTGTTGAACAGCAGACACGTAGTGTAGTAACTCCCTCACAGATGGCGTTATGAGGGGCATCACGTATGTATGTATGTAAATTCACACTGTGACCCGTCTCCCCCCCCCCCCCCATGGTCTCCTTCCGTAGGTGAGTCAATAAGGTGAGTACAGGTAGTGTCGCCTGATTGATAGCTACCTAGGTGAGTTACTGAGGTGAGTTTGGGGTGAACGACACCTACCTGACCTACCTAGGTGAGTCACTGAGGTGAGTAACACGCTGATAACACCTGTCTGAAGAAGCAGGTGGCTAGCGGGTCATACAGTATATCATCTATTAAACACGCACACACACACACACACACACACACACACGCGCGCGTCCAAAAGTCTGTTGTTTCTACCTGCACTGCACATCTGTACACTATATATTCTGAAACATATCAACTCAATGATTAAATCTGAATAACTGGAGGAATATTATTATTACTATTATTATTATTATTATTATTATTATTATTATTATTATTATTATTATTATTATTATTATTATTATTGTTGTTTTTGTTTTATTTTTTGTGTTTGTTGTTGTGACCTTCAGTCGTATGTCACTTAACGGAGTATTTGAACACACCATTCATAATAAATCACATATTTACTTCCATGTTTTGCATTATAGTCATGTGTCTATTGTAAAAACCAATGTGTAAAATATTGAGGTAGAAGCTTTAGTAACAAATATCCTTAATTATTACAATTGTTTAACCTGGCAATTAACGTTTTTTCCATTACTACCTTTTTTGTGGATAATTTTTTTTCGGGGTGAAGGGGGGGTGCAGGGGTCGAGGAGGGGGGGGGTGCAGGGGTCGAGGGGGGGGGGGGTGCAGGGGTCGAGGGGGGGTTCAGGGGTCGAGGGGGGTCCTGAACACAAAGCGAGCTATTGAGTCAGACGTCAGTTAGATTCTGTTTATTTATGATTGGAATTGGATAAACCGATCAGAACAAATATTTTCTTGTCAGTCACTGTATAAAAGGGTGTGTTTTGGTTGTGAGTCGTCCCTTTACATAGCGAGACAACAACACCTTTCTGGATGTACACACACTCACACACACACTCTCACACACACACACACACACATTCACACACACACACACACACACCTTCACGTCTTAATGACTATCTACGATTCTACATGACCGTCTCTAAAAACAGTACAAATCACTTTAAATTATCGAAACCAAAGGAAATCAGGGTTATAAAGATCTCATCACACTTAAAATATATGGACTGCGGTGGTCGAGTGGATGCATCTCTCGCCTCGTGTTCTAGGGGTCGTTGGTTCAATCCTTGGCCGCTCCCAGTTCACCCAGCTGTAAATGGGTACCGAAGTTTACAGTTTGGGGAAGTGAAGGTAGCCGAGTGTAGTACTGGCCGTGCTGCCTCCTTGTGTACCGAAGGCTTAGTACGGGACCCACTTTCAATTTATTTTCTTATTATAAAAGAAAATAAGAGACAAGAAGACGAGTCTGTGTTGTGTGTTTGTGTGTGTGTTTGTTTGTGTGTGTGTTTGTTTGTGTGTATGCGTCAGGAGGTGTTATGTTTGACTCATCGACCACGTGGTTCTGTTGTGTCTCTACTGGTCACTGACACACCCACACACACACCCCCCAACACCCACCACCCCCAACACCCACCACCCCCAACACCCACCACCCCCAACACCCACACCTCCAACACCCACCACCCCCAACACCCACCACCCCCAACACCCACCACCCCCAACACCCACACCCCCCAACACCCACCACCCCCAACACCCACACCTCCAACACACACACCCCCAACACCCAACACCCCCAACACCCAACACCCACACCCTCTCCACCACCAGCCAACACACACACCACACAATCCCACCCACCTCCTCCACAATCCCTCCATACTCAGTTACTCGAGACTGTTGTTTACAAGAAGGTCATTAATCAACTTCTTCAACTGTACTAATTGTTCCAGGTAATTGAGAACTAATTACCTCAGGGAGAGAAGGTGGTGGGGGGGGGGGGGGTAGGAGTGGGTGAGATAGGGGTGGTGGGTGAAGGTAAGGATAGGGTAGGGAGGGTGTGGTTGGATGAAGAGGAAAGGGAGAGAGGGAATTGCACTGAGAGGGAGGGAGAGTGGAGGAACAGGGAGAGGGAGGGTGAGGGGAAGGACAGGGAGGGGAAAAGAGAGAGAGGGAGAGGTACAGGTGAGGGGGGCGGGGAGAGGCTTGTCTGGTGTGAGAGAGAAATGGCGGAACACGTCAAGATACGGAGGACGAACTTCTGCTTAAGACAACTTCTTACTACACTGTGGGTGGAGGGAGGGGACGGTGGGAGGAGGGAGGGGACGGTGGGAGGAGGGAGGGGACGGTGGGCGGAGGGAGTTGACGGTGGGCGGAGGGAGAGGACGGTGGGTGGAGGGAGGGGACGGTCGGCGGAGGGAGGGGACGGTGGGTGGAGGGAGGGGACGGTGGGCGGAGGGAGGGGACGGTGGGCGGAGGGAGTTGACGGTGGGCGGAGGGAGAGGACGGTGGGCGGAGGGAGGGGACGGTGGGTGGAGGGAGGGGACGGTGGGCGGAGGGAGGGGACGGTGGGTGGATGGAAGGAGTGGAATGTGGATTATTATTCCTTTGATTACGTGAGATTAATTTTAATGTAGAATTAGGGCTGACCACAGTGCTAACG
Organism: Homarus gammarus; assembly: GCA_958450375.1. Lineage (NCBI taxonomy): Eukaryota > Metazoa > Arthropoda > Malacostraca > Decapoda > Nephropidae > Homarus > Homarus gammarus. The sequence continues at coordinate 11,197,135 of CAUDMG010002538.1, forward strand.
GACCACAGTGCTAATGGACCACAGTGCTAATGGGCCACAGTACTAATGGGCCACAGTACTAATGGACCACGGTGCTAATGGACCACAGTGCTAATGGACCACAGTACTAATGGACCACAGTGCTAATGGACCACAGTGCTAATCGACCACAGTACTAATGGACCACAGTGCTAATGGACCACAGTGCTAATGGACCACAGTGCTAATGGACCACAGTACTAATGGGCCACAGTATTAATGTAGGTTAGGATGTCTGTATGTAGTTATATTTGTAGGCTCTATTTAACTATTATGTCATGGTATATTTACGTTATATTAATAAGCCGAGTGTTTACTTTTTATCATCGTCTGCATAATAATAATAGTAATAATAATAATAATAATAATAATAATAATAAAGATATAGACAAGTACCGTATCCCCTAAATAGACTTGCCGACACCAGCTGAATACATAATTATTACCCAACGAAAAAAAAAAACTGCTTCTCTTAGTACTGAATATATTGAATACATTTCTTTACTTTTTACAATTACTTGTAAAATTTATGAAAGAATTTATAAGCGTGTTAAGTGAAGCTTCTGTTATCTAAAGCAGGATTACGATGTTTCACTAAATGTTAGAAAATCGGGAAATATCGAGGAAGGTTTTAATGTGTAGAGGTTAAATAAATAGGTTTTGTGTTACATAAAATTATTGAAAGAAAATTGTAGTTCGACCTCTACTTAAGTAACTTTGCCTGACTTGTTAAGTTCTGTTGAATGTGTACTGACCAGCATGTCCTCTGGTGACGTCATAGCAAGCAGTGGTGTTGCCATATGATTATTCTAATATTTTTCTGTATGCCCCAAATATTCCTTAATCGAGTATTTCATTTTAAAATTCTTTTATTTAATGTAAAATAACATCTAATTCACAGAATAAAATGGGGTTGGTGTTGACCTTTAATTGTACAGGAAGATACCAGAGTCCCCTTAATGGTATATAATTGTTGCCAATTAGGGTTTAATTGGTGGATTTTGTCCAGAACACGCGACATGTTAATACACACAACCATCCTAACACACACACACACACACCCTGTATATAGGGTGAAGGTGAAGGCACTGGCGGGGAGCTGACATGGAAAATTTAGCAGGGAGAACACTACAGGGAGGGCGTGGCAGGGGAATCCTGGCGGGGAGAACACAGTAGTGAGAATTAGTCTGTGAAGACCCGGCAGAGAAAGCCTGGCAGAGAGAGCCTGGCAGGGAGGGCCTGGCAGGGAGGGCCTGCCTGGGAGAACACGTTTAGAATAATCTGGCAACGAAAAAACCGGCAGGGAAGGTCTGGCAGGGAAAACCGAGGAAAGAGATGCTGACGGGGAAATCCTAGCAAGGACAACATGACATAAGGAATCTGGCAAGGAAACTTTGGCCAGGAAAGGTATGGCAGGGAAAATCTTGCAGGGAGAACATAGCAGGGTGGGCCCGGCAGGGAGGGGCGAGAGGGTGGTCGGCAGAAGGGGACTTGGAAGGTATTGATCCCTAGTTTGTCAGCGTGGACCGGGTGGCCCCTCCCCCCGCGTCACCACCAGCCACAGCCGATATACTCACCAGTATACTCTCCTATATGTCACATACCCCTCCAAGATGTGTGAAAACCCACAGGTAAATAATTAGCATTAGAGCCCCTCGGTACCTGGCGGGTGGGTGGCGAGGCGAGGTGGACAGTACTCTGGGGTGGCGGAAGGTAAACACGGCCTGCCTTTATATGTCATAAGGACGTAGATGGTTTGCTAAGTAACACGCTTCTAGCCAGTTGCTGGCCTGGTGCGAGCGGCGGAACAAGGCAGTTCTCGGTGTAGCTGGGTTAGCCACCGCACAGACTCTGCCACAGTTGCCCAAATATCTCCATCTCTCTCTAATATTTTATATTACTCGATTGTTATTTTTACTGTGGTAGGATCTGTGATTTGTATCCCTTCCACATATTGTTGTTGTCATCTGTAAGTGTTGAGGTTGACTTATTACAAGTGACGAGGAAGTCTTAAGTAAGATGAGTTCAGTCTAGACCAGGAGTATTGAGGTTAGTGGCAACGAGCGGTGAGTGAGGCTTACTTATATACGCACGCACACACTGCCAGCCGCCTCAACATGTGTCAACAGCCTCTGGTCTCTGTTCGCTCCATTCATTGCCCTTTCTGAGGACACAGGCTATTTGGCCTCTTAACGTAGGGTTATAAGGACAAGCCAAGAGTGAGAGGGACGGCAGGTTAGAGTGAAGGCAACCGGGTGAGGCTGACGCAAGTGCCTAAGTTGTAAAACTGACCCGGCATCATTTTAAAGTAGCAGTGTTGTTAGAGTGAGCGAAGGAGAGAGTGAGAGAGAGAACAGTGTTGAGCGGACGGCTGTGGTGGTGGCCAGTGAGTTCTCATAGTGCAGGAGCCCTGTGTAATCACCCAACAACATCAGTGTACGTTGAAGGATCTTCAATCAAGCGAGTCGGAACCGACACTGAACCGACCGACGAACTGCAAGAGTCAAATGTTATTTTAAATCCTCGTTTTCTGTGAGTTTGTTGCCTGTGGAAGCTTTTAAGAATATCACACAATTTTGTGTTTGTGTGTAAGTGAGACTCGTGCCGACGGGCTGGTTGGTAACTGGAGCTCCGTCGTCCGTCTCAGAAAACACAATTAGTCCAAAAGCCCAAAGTGGCCCTGGGGAGGAATTCCAGTGACTTCTGTGGAATTCAGTCATTCAGTGATGGAAAACGATAGTACATAAGAGAAAAGCCATCCATATATTGTTGAATTATTAATAGTGTTAGTGATTCACGAGGAAGAGATATATGACCGTGAAATTATTAAATAAAGGAGACAAAATTTACCAGCCATAAAAAGTTGGGATAGCGAGATGATGCGTTTATAAACTGAGTCCAGTAGTTGTGTAGAGGATTACCTGGAAGTACACCAAGCTTGTGGTGAGTAGCGTCATCACTTGTGGCTATAAATCAAGACCGTTCATTAATACTGACAGTGTAAACCAAAGGTGATTAGTGAGTGTGAGGATCACTCGTGATCAATGATGCTGTCTTATTGTCCAAGAGGAAAGTTATATTTTGATACCTTAGTCCTATTTTCTATATCCTAGTGTGCTTATATTACCCGAGTATGTCATATTCGGTCCAAGAATGGTGCCCAGGACTCGCAGCTCCGAGAGCAGCGTGAGGCCCGGCGGGTGCTCCTCCCGTACAAGGTGTTGAGGAAGGACATGTACCCTGATTAACCTGGCGAGGGAAAACCCCCTTCACTGCCACAATCCACTGCCCTTTCTCGTTAGTATCATGTGCGAGTGAGGGAATATCTGCAGTAGTGATCTTGCTAAAAGGTGTTGCGTTGGGCCGCGTCGGTTGTGCAACAAGCGTGTGATCAAGAGGATAACACAGTAACACAGACGTCACCTGTGGCGAGACTCAATTAAGGTGTCGAGGGAGGGGTAGAGCTACAGGTGCCAGGAGAGAGTGGCCAGGGGCGATGTTCCCCTACTCCACCTGTATGTGCTTCAAACCTAAGAACAAGAAGAACCAAGGATGGCTGTGCTTCGCGTCGTCAGACTCTCAGGTGAGTGAGTGGTCGCCTTCTTCTCCCCCCCCCCCCCCACAATACCTGTCCGCAGCCACCACTTATTGATTAATGGCATTATCATGTTTCTGTGGGCGCCTGGGAATTGCCGTGGTTCTGGTGGACATGCCGTCTGTTGCTGGCGGTGTGAGGTAGTTGGTGGTGCTAGGTGGGGGACATCTAGGCTTAGCTGTACAAATGTGTCGACAGGCTGTGTGTGTGTGTGTGTGTGTGACGCTGAAGAAGTCAAGGGAAGAGAGTAATCACAAACTGTTGAAGCATAAAAAAAAAAATATACACAAAACGCCAAATATGTCACGAACAACAACTCTGACGTACACCAAACAAACAAATCTGACAAACAAAGTTGACAAAAACAAATCTGACACTAAACACCAATTCCGACAAGTTTTCTCCACAAACAACAAGATGTGACAGAAAACCAAACTATTTTCCTTATCCAGGTTTACCATTAATCAATTAAAATTAAACCCACTGAAAAAAGACGATGAGCTTAATTTTGTACAGATGGTCAAAGCTGAATATGCTAAGTTGGGTGTAATAAACTAGAGTAAGCTTGGCATGAATATTTCCTTTGCTGAATAAAAGCTTAAAGTCAGCAGTTTTTGAAATTTGACAGAACCTTTAAGCTGTGTGTTTTAAATTGGAACTTTTAAGCTGTGGGCGTTTTTAAATAAGACGTTTTAGCTGTGGGCGTTTTAATTAGGAACGTTTAAACTATGGGAGTTTTAACGCAAGACGTTTAAGCTGTGGGCGTTTTAACACAGGAATTAAGCTGTGGGTGGTCAAGATACCGTTCCTTCCCTCATTATATATTACCGACCGTAGCCTACACTGTGCTCCCACCGTCAAATGCTTTCTCAAAACACATTACATATTATCGTATCGTTTATATAAGCATTCTGGGTGAAATAAAATGGAAAGGTATTAAAATATTAGATAAAATAGTAGAGCGTTATGGAAAATAGTAAAATATTAGAGAAAATGGTAGAAAAATAGAGGTATTTTGAGTTTGTGTGGTCAAAAAGTAACGTAGTCATATTTTAGAACGACTAAATCAACTTGGTTTCTCCTGGCCTGACTGCTGCATGTTTTGCTCCAGTGAGGGATGTTTTGTTTTGATCAGCACGGCTTAATTCATCACATGGGAATAAAAAAAACCCCTTTCTGTGATAATAGGCTTTCTTTCTGTAGTCCACCATATTGGCAAACGGGGGACGATGTTAATTTATTACTCCGAACAACCTTTCTCCAGTTCTCTCTCTTCCTGCCTCTCCCTTTCTCCCTTCGTACCTCCCTTCCCCACCACGAAGTGAATATAATTATATGATTATGTTAAAGGATCTCAATTAATCGGTCGTGGCTTGAGTGACAGTAATTAACTGGAGTTGGTTTACCCGTGTTCATGTTACCTCAGTTGCGGCGCGTCGGTTAACTTTCCACCGAAGTGAGTGTTTATCGTGGCTCAGGGGAGATGTATTATGGCTCGGGAAGGGGGAGGGGGACCTGTGGATATTATTGTTAATGGCGCATAATTATTGTGGGAGGATATTATTATTATTATTATTATTATTATTATTATTATTATTGTTATTATTATTGTTATTATTATTGTTATTGTTATTGTTATTGTTATTATTATTATTATTATTATTTTTATTGTTATTGTTATTGTTATTGTTATTGTTATTGTTATTGTTATTATTATTATTATTATTATTATTATTGTTATTATTATTGTTATTGTTATTGTTATTATTATTATTATTATTGTTATTGTTATTGTTATTATTATTATTATTATTGTTATTATTATTATTGTTATTGTTATTGTTATTATTATTATTATTATTGTTATTATTATTATTATTGTTATTGTTATTGTTATTATTATTATTATTATTATTGTTATTGTTATTGTTATTGTTATTATTATTATTATTATTATTATTATTAGTAGTAGTAGTAGTATTGCCATTACTGTTATTGTTATTTATTTTCATATTTACACTTTATTCCTTGGGTCTTTAGAATGACTTCATCTCGGGTTATAAAAGATGAGGCGACTGGGGAGTAAAGGAAGGCGGGGATAATCCCTTCCCTTCATAAAAATAACCGTTGAGTAAAACAGTAAATGGCAATCTACTCAACCTAACACGTATTGTGATTGACGGATTCAAACACACACACACAAACACACACACACACACTCACTACTACTACTTACTACTACTACTTACTACTACTACTACTACTTTTTTTTTCTACTGCTTTCCTGTTACTCGGAATCGAGTATGACTAGAGAGGCCGATACGGGACCGACAGGGTCGTTCACAGACGTTGCACATGTGGGGGGGTTATATCTAGTGCGGGAGGGGCAGCGGCAGCGTCTTTCCGGCGTTGGCGCTTGTCTGCCTCGGTATGCAGTAATCGTCTCCCAGGTGAGGGGGTCGAATTGGCACTTTTTCAAGTTTGTCTTAAGACTATCATTATACCTTTTCACTTGCCCCCCGGCGTTACGTTTACTATTCGTTAGTGACTGTAAAGTAGCTGCTTTGTCAGTCTACTGTCGTCCATGCGGGTAACATGGCTCTGTCCAACGTAGTTATTTATGGATAATGGTAGCCTCGATGCTCCTACAGTTGGTGTCAGCGAGAATACTGGCATTTGTTCTCTTGTCTTCCCAGCCAACTCGGAGGAGGGAACGTAGACTACGTTGATGAAATTTTTTAAGTGCCTTGAGGTGCCTCCTGTATGTGACTCATGTCTTGTTGTCATATAGCAGGGTGGGGAGGACCACTGCAACTTTGTAGATAATTTCAGCTCCCTACAGCTGAAGACACGGGTACGGAGTCTGCCAAAGATGCACATCTGAGCTGATGTTGAATCTCTTCATCGATGTCCGCGGTGATGGACAGGTGAGAGCTTGGAGTCTTGTTATGTTAAAGAGACCCTTCAATTGGCACTGGCTCGAGTAAGGAAGGTAGCCAAGAAAATGGAAAAGAGAGTTGGTGCCAGTACACATCCTTGTTTTACCACCCGCTTGGATGGGGATGAACTCGGACTGGGTGCCACTGTGTAGGACACTGCCGTTCATGCCATGTGACCACCGGACACACACACACATGTTAACTTGTAGATAATAGTTTATTTTTTTAACTAAACGTACCAAGACGTATCCTTCGTGTGTGTGTGTGTGTGTGTGTGTGTGTGTGTGAGCTGCATACCCTCTTTCACTTCTTCCTTCCTTTCTCTCCTCTCTCCCTCATTTTCTTCCATACTTCCTTCTACTCCATTTCCCCTTTCCTCTTCACTATCTTTCTCTTTCTCCCCCTCACTCTCTCTTTCTCTCTCTCCCACTCTCTCTTTCTCTCCCTCCCACTCTCTTTCTCTCCCCTCTCTTTCCCCCCTCTCTCTCTCTCTCTTTCGAGGAAGGATTTACCTTTCAGCTAGAACTGTTGCTGTTACCAAGGCTTCATCTGCCCCCAGGTAGAGCATCATGTGACGTCATCCTTTGTTTACTTCTGGTCGATGACGTATTAATGTGCGCGTCACGAGATAGAGACGTCAGGTGTAGTGGCGCTTTGTACGTGTTATGGGGATGGTGTACGTGTTGTGGGGGGTAGATGTACGTGTTATGGGGGTAGATGTACGTGTTATGGGGGTATGTTAGGTTAGGTTTATGTCTCAGGAGGGCTTGACCTACCATATTAAATGAGAGAGAGAGAGAGAGAGAGAGAGAGAGAGAGAGAGAGAGAGAGTCTGAGTTGGAGGGGAAGGTGACTGAGGACGGGAGGAGAGGGAGGGAGGAGGGAAGTGCCTGGGGACGGGAGGCGTGGGAGGAAGGAAGGAGGGGGGTGACTGGGGGCGGGAGGAGAAGGAGGAGGGGGATTGGACAGCCTGGGGACGGGAGGCGAGGGGTGCTTGGGGACGGGAGGAGATGGGTGCTTGGGGACGGGAGGAGAGGGAAATGGGGGAGAGGGGGGATGTCACACGTGGTTAGTCTCGCGTGTAAGTTGTTTGCCGCATGTGTGTACCGTGCGGTGTGGACGTGCTAGCAGGTGTGTACGTGTGATTGATCGTAAAGTCCACGTGTGTGTTAAGCCATTAGGGAGAGGGAGGGAGGGAGGGAGGGAGAGGGATGATTAAAAAGGGAAAGGAGTGTGGGTGGGAGGGAAGGTGAGAGAGAGAGAGAGAGAGAGAGAGAGAGAGAGAGAGAGAGAGAGAGAGAGAGTAAAGGAACAATGTTATCCAGGAGGTGTGTTTGGTATGGATGTTGCAGGCGTGGGCGTACCAGATGTGGATTAAGCAGATGTAGGCGTAGCAGGTGTGGGTATGGTAAGTGTGGACGGAGTAGATATGGGCGTGGTAGGTGTGAATGTGACAGGTGAGCATGGCAGGTGGGCGTAATATATGTGGGCGTGTCAGGTGTGAGAGGGGCAGGTGCGGGGGTGGCAGGTGTTCCCGTGACAGCTGGTTTAGTGTCCAAGTAATCAGGCGTAGAGCGTAGGAGAAGAGGGAGGAAGGGAGGAAGGAAGGAAGGGAGGAAAGAAGGGAGGAAGGAAGGAAAGAAGGGAGAAAGGGAGGGAGGAGGGAGGAAGGAAGGGAGGAAGGGTACCTAATGTAACATGAACCCAGTCGTGTGTGTGTGTGTGTGTGTGTGTGTGTGTTGCATTATTTAGCTCGCTTGATCGAAGAAAAAGAGGTGTGGGGGGGACGGAGAGGGCGGTCTTCTGTATGTCACCCGGGCGTCTGCATTGGCCTTTGTGAATGAGCTGTGTTAATGGTAATTCTTAATCCCATCTTTAAGTATAATGATCGAAAGAATATAAAATTGAGTTTGTACCAATTAGGTGATGTTGTACCATATTAGGTGATGTACCATATTAGGTGATGTTGTACCATATTAGGTGATGTTGTACCATAGTAACAACAACAATCAGCCCTGATAACAGTAGTAGTAGTAGTAGTAACAGTAGTAGCAGTAGGCCTTAGTTACAACAGTAGCATTAGGTCCTGGTAACAATACGAGGCTTGATAATAACATTTCCTGCATTAAGCAACCCCACGTTACAGCACCAGACAACAGCAAAAACATCCATATATTAACAGCGATAACATCAACAATAACCCCCACCCAAGCCAACTCGGTCTCTGGGCTCTCGTAAAAAATACACTCATAATATTCTCGACTTCTCCCATTACGTTTCGGTCACAGTTGCCACTTATCATGGGTGTAAGTGTCTAATTGTAATATTAAATGTGCTGTTTAATTATGACAAATACCGTATATACAGAAATAGTGCAATAGGTACTTATAATGTCCCGGGGTTATTTTTATCCTTAAGAATAGTTTATTGCTCTACGTGCGTCTCGTCAAGTAAGATACTAATGTTATGAAGAGTACCATGTCTACTAGGTATGCTAAGTTATATAATTACTCTTGTTCTTTTTAGTTTTTGAAATAGAAAATTCGAAAATTGTTTAATCTCACTATTCAAGGAGAGTTTTAGTATGACTAAATTAAGTTTGTTGTTTCGTGTTTGTGTGAATGGCTAAGCGGTATCATTCGTGATTTTCTTTTAACATTAATCCTTTTGTCTCGAATGCGATGATGCATGATGGTCGAGTTTTAAAACATCAGATTGAATTCAGTTCTGTACGTAACAAGTGTATCATAGGGTTGATTTTTATTTTTTGTTTATATATATATATATATATAATGAGGAGGTACCAACATTGCCGTGCTGAGCCAAACATCCTATCATATTACGGAACAAATGCCCCTTTGCTATCCGATACAGTTTCTTTATTCATGTTAGTTTATTTCTTCTACCTTGTCGAATTAAATACTATAAAATGTCTATAAGAATGTAAATTATTATGTAAATCAATGGTCAGCTGAAGCCATATTTAAGCTACTACAATATTATAGCCATAGTTTTTTTCCGTTTAAGTGTGTGATGGAAAATGTCTTACTTCCTTTACTTGTCTTAGCCATCTGTCTTGTTCTGCTGAAGTTACTTATCTTCTTTTACTTGTTTCAGTCATATGTCTCCTCGGTCAGCCATGTCTCTCTTGTTTACCTGTCTATATCTGTCTATCTTCCTGTCTGCTTCTCTGCGTCTCTTTCAGCCATATATCAAAGAGAGGTCCACAATCTCCCTGATCTTTCAACATCTCGTGTGTATCATTTCTTGTTGCCTGAGTGTCGGAGTATGTGAACTCCCTCTCTCTCTCTCTCTCTCTCTCTCTCTCTCTCTCTCTCTCTCTCTCTCTCTCTCTCTCTCTCTCTCTCTCTCTCATCCTTTCGACATGATTCCAAAATTGAAAAAAAAAAGTTCGCTGTCTGGTAAAGTTTGTGCGGTTGGGTTAGGTTAGGTTGGTTGTTATTAGTCTTATTACTATTATGCTGCTAACCTGTGACGTCTAAGTGTACACGCTGAGTGATGTCTGAGTGTACTAACCGGGTATATTCTTCAGGGACAAGAACAGGGATGAACAACTCGAGAACAAGTGTACCCTGAACAATACAGTGGAACAACCCTGATTTGATGAGTTTGGGGGAATATTATGGTGGGGATAACGAAGGGAGGAGAGGTTATGTTGGTGATGGTGGTGATGGTGGTGATGATGGGAGGGAGGGAGGGAGGGAGGGAGGGAGGGTCGGCGCCTCTCCTGAAGGTAGAAGGGGAGAGGCGAGGCACGTCAAGAGGATAAGAGAGGGAAGGGGGAGAAGGTTAGTAAGTAGTAAGGGTGACTTCCACTAAGGGAGAAGGGGTGGTGAAAGGGGTGGGGAGTGTGTTGGAGTGGAGTTCCGGGCATGTGTAGTTGATAATCCACCTGGGAACAATTTAATGTGACTTAGTGGTGGACAAGTACAATAGTATGTTGTCTTCACCACCGCCACACTCTGTTGATTGTAGATATCACAGGGACCACGGAGCCTACAGCCACTCGTCTACAGGGTGTGATGTACAGTTTTAATCTGGTTATCTGCCGACAATTTATGTCCTTAGCTAACAGGTTAATGAGGCGTGAAGGTGACCCAGATGTTACCTCAGTATGACAGGTAATGATGAGGTTAAATATGTATTCCTGTGTGAGGTGAGGGGAGAGAGGTGAGAGAGAGAGGGGGGGGGGGTGATGGAGAAGTGAGAGGGGGGGAGGTAGTGAAGGGGGAGGTGAGGATAGAGAGGTGACGCATTGAATATTGAGTGAGTTTCCCCCTGTGGTCAGCCAATCAGTCAATTGCGATACAACAAAGTTTTGATGAACTGTGAGCGATTGTGAACAAGCTGAAGTGAAGCTGACGAACTGTACACAGTGTTGGATCTGGATGGAACAGAGGTGATGTGAGATGATGTTTTAGCAATGTTTAGAAATGGGTAGAAATTGTTAGATATTGTTAGAAATGGGAGAAAATAGTTAGGAATAGTTAGAAATGTTTAGAAATGGATTGGAATGGGTAGAAATAGTTAGAAATAGTTAAAAAATAGTTAGAAATGGCTAGAAATTGTTAGATATGGTTAGAAATGGGAGAAAATAGTTAGGAATAGTTAGAAATGTTTAGAAATGGATTGGAATGGGTAGAAATAGTTAGAAATAGTTAAAAAATAGTTAGAAATGGCTAGAAATAGTTAGATATGGTTAGAAATGGGAGAAAATAGTTAGGAATAGTTAGAAATGTTTAGAAATAAAGAAAAAATACTACCAATAGCATTAAAATAGTTAGAAATAGTTACAATTATTAGAAATATTTAGGAATGGTCAGAAATAGCTGGAAATGATTAGAAATAGTAAGAAATAGTTAGAAATAATTAGAAATAGTAATACATAGAAATAAGATATCTCTCAACTTGCCCTGTCTTTACCTACCTACTCCTTACGCGTGTTGGCCTCTCAGGTGTGGTGATGGCAGGTACAGGTGATACAGCTCTGAATTACAAGTGTGGTGAACGGTGCTAGAGGTGTATGTAGGTGTGTGTGTGTGTGTGTGTGTAGGTCGTAGTGCACCCCGTAAACAGACAGACAGTTTAGTTGATATATTCCCAGCAGGTGATCAGATTATCCTGTGTGTATACTGAATAAGATATTAATAACATCTCACATCTTCGTTCATAATTACTTTTCTTCGTATGTTTTCAGTAGTAGTGAATGACTTGGGTACTGTTTAGTATTCGTTTATAGTAAAAAAACAAATTAAATATTAGTAAAAATCAGAGAAACGATATGTATCTTTGACATCAAGATCAAAATACGTCAATAAAAGCAGATTAAAAAAAAAAAAAAAAAAAAAAAAAATATCTAGACGTGTTGACATTCCAGCCAAAATACGTCTGGGATTTGACACCAGCAAGTAGTAATGATCCGACAAACAAGATTTCGATTCAAGAGAAGCTTATAATCAAGAATAAAAAAAGTCTAGCTTTCCAGACACGACACAAGATACCTCTCCAGGAAGCACAACTTTTCATCTCTAAACTTTGAAGCCAAGTCAGTGTAACATACAGTAAGTCTTGAAGAAATTATTTGCAAAACACAGGAGGTAAATTTTCCCCGCCGGCCAGTGTGTTGTTGTGGCGGCGGGCGTTGATCTTCCGTGTCATTGGTCGCTTTATCTCAGCTGATGGATGACGTCATAGGTGTCAGTGACCCACTCATTGGTCGAGACGTTAAGAGACACCTAATGGATGTTTACGTAAATGATGTCAGCGGAGAAATGGGTGGAGTGATTGATAGAGTGACGTCACTACTCCAGTCAGCTGAGCCAGGTAGTAAGACGTGGTGGGCGGTTACCCTAGACTTTATTATTATTATTATTATTATTATTATTACATTTTCGTCCCCCAGGCCCTGATGTGGGTCAGTGACATAAAAACAAAACAAGTGGAAGAAACTACTAATCAAAATAAATACATAAATAATTGTTGTATGTCGCGTGTGTATGACTAAGTTATTTTCTCTCTCTTGTTGTTGTATCAATGTGACGATGGAGTTGATAAGAGAAAACACATTAGTGCCTTTGATGTACTGATTGTGATCTAGCTGACGCCATCATGAGTGACGTCATGAGAGGTGTAGTCGAACTGGATGACGTCACAGGACATGTATCAACAAGGAAGATTACGTCATAACGGGTCTGCAAGGAAGGTGACGTCATAAAAGGGTGGGTAGAGAAGATGACGTCATAGAAAGTGTCGACAAGGAAGATGACGTCATAGAAAGTGTCGACAAGGAAGGTGACGTCATAACAGGGGTCAACAGAGTGTTAATCGACATATGAGGCGACACTTAAGTTCCGAGTATTAACAGTAATTAATTCCTAGACACTTTTCATTCTTAATCGTCGACAATTGTGATACCGGGGAAATTACTTGTCATTATTTAAGGGGTCATTAAGAGGTCATTCCAGAGGTCATTCCTGAGGTGCTAGTATGGTGCGACGTGTGTGTGTGTGTGTGTGTGTTAAACGTTAACAACTATATCATGAACTGACAATTAATAGTTCAAGTGTCGTAAGTTAACACAGGTGAACAAATTACTAGGTTATAAACACGAGGTAATTGTTAGTTTGCTTAATATACTTAGAAAATGCTTGTGTTAGGTTAGGTTAGATTAGAGATGCATTAGGTAGATGATTCACAGGTAATAAGGTGGAAATGGTTGTTATTATTGTTATTGTTGTTGTTATGATAGTACTTAGCGTACATATCCCAAGTCAGGCAGGAGGAAAATCCCAAGTCAGGCAGGAACAAAATCCCAAGTCAGGCAGGAACAAAATCCCAAGTCAGGCAGGAACAAAATCCCAAGTCAGGCAGGAACAAAATCCCAAGTTAGGCAGGAGGAAGTTTTCAAAGTCAGGCAGGGACAAAATCCCAAGTTAGGCAGGAGGAAGTTTTCAAAGTCAGGCAGGGACATATTGGTAGGTATGCAGTGTAAGCGCTGTAGGCACGTAGTGTGATGTATGAGCTATCATGAGCACGTGTCCCGTACCCTGACGCTCAGAGCTTTACAGTACGTATCCTGGACAACGACGGTCTGGTGACTCAGCCGTGACGTCACCTTATATCCATCCTGACGTCATCAGAGCGGCTTGTGACGTCAGCTAAGGGAGGGAATGCCCACGAGAAGTTGAATTATTTATTATGTCAGAGCGGAAAGCGGGAGACAGGAAGCGTGCGAGGTCTCAAGTGGTCTGCTGTCTTACCTGTGTGATGTATGGCAGGTACACACACACACACACACACACACACACACACACATACATACATACATACATACATACACACACTACCCCTCACAACAGAGATTCGAACCCCCACACCTCGGGTACGGTGCTGGTGTTGGAGTCGTTTAGCACCAGGCCGGGCTCCCTCTACGTTTGACGTCACAGGAATAAGAATGTTCTGGTAGATGTCTTTTGTTTATTTATATTTGTGCGTACAGTCAATGGTTGGTGTACGTACAGTCAGTGGTTGTTGTACGTACAGTCAATGGTTGTTGTACGTACAGTCAATGGTTGTTGTACCTACAGTCAATGGTTGTTGTACGTACAGTCAGTGGTTGTTGTACCTACAGTCAATGGTTGTTGTACGTACAGTCAATGGTTGTTGTACGTACAGTCAGTGGTTGTTGTACCTACAGTCAATGGTTGTTGTACGTACAGTCAGTGGTTGTTGTACGTACAGTCAATGGTTGTTGTACGTACAGTCAATGGTTGTTGTACGTACAGTCAGTGGTTGTTGTACGTACAGTCAATGGTTGTTGTACGTACAGTCAGTGGTTGTTGTACGTACAGTCAATGGTTGTTGTACGTACAGTCAGTGGTTGTTGTGCGTACAGTCAATGGTTGGTGTACGTACAGTCAATGGTTGTTGTGCGTACAGTCAATGGTTGTTGTACGTACAGTCAATGGTTGGTGTACGTACAGTCAATGGTTGGTGTACGTACAGTCAATGGTTGTTGTACGTACAGTCAATGGTTGTTGTACGTACAGTCAGTGGTTGGTGTACGTACAGTCAATGGTTGTTGTACGTACAGTCAATGGTTGGTGTACGTACAGTCAATGGTTGTTGTACGTACAGTCAATGGTTGTTGTACGTACAGTCAATGGTTGTTGTGCGTACAGTCAGTGGTTGGTGTACGTACAGTCAATGGTTGTTGTGCGTACAGTCAATGGTTGGTGTACGTACAGTCAATGTTTCTTGAATGTATAGACAATTTCGTAGCATTTTATTGGTCGACGGTAATGACCAGCCAGCCAATCAGATGCCAGAGGTGTGTTGCTGAAGTAATAGTGTGCTATCCAAAGTGACCTTAATAGCCGGGTAGCTTAAAGGCGATACCTAACTACCTTTTCGATTTAACCCGGGGATGAGGGGGGAGGGGAGGGGGGAAAGGGGGGAGGGAGGAATTTTAAAGAGCTTATGTTTGCCTTAATTAATGTCACCTGGAGCTGAGTTTACTTGGTGGAGGAGTGTGGTGGAGGACTGTGGTGGAGGAGTGTGGTGGAGGAGTGTGGTGGAGGGTGGTGGTGGAGGAGTGTGGTGGAGGAGTGTGGTGGAGGAGGGTATCTGTGGGGGGGGGGGGGAGTTGTAGGGAAGAGGGTGTGTGGGAAGAGGAGGTAGTGAAGGGTATGGGTGGAAAGGTAGGCGGGTAGGTGGCAAGGGGAGAGAGAAGGAAGGGAGAGAAAGAGGTAGTGAAGAAAGGGGAAGAGATGTGTAGGGGAAGGGGGTAATGCAGATGGAGAGAGAGGTGAGGGGGGCGATGGACAAGGTGAGGGGGAGGGGAGAGGTGTGTGTGTGGGGAGAGGAGGGAGGGGACGGCACGGGAGGGGTAACTCAGGTGGAACAGGCAAGGTCATACGGTCCTCTCTCTCTCTCTCTCTCTCTCCCAGTCCATCCTTCCTTCCCTTCTCTACTCTATCTCTCTAGTACCATTCTCGTCTAACCTTCCCATTCTCCTTCCCTTAACTCTCACATCACAAGGAAATCAAATTTGAGAGAGAGAGAGAGAGAGAGAGAGAGAGAGAGAGAGAGAGAGAGAGAGAGAGAGAGAGAGACACTTGTAGTATTAGATTCGCTGCACTGTGTAGGCTGACCAACCTAGCTGACAGTCACCCACACAATCAGCGATGGGTGTCAGCCAGCCAGTCTGTCTCCAAGTCAGGGAGTCAGCCAGCCGGATGCATCCCTGACTCCCTTCACCACAATTCACCTCCTCCGCCCACTGTGTGTGTGTGTGTGTGTGTGTGTGTGTGTGTCCGCCGGAACCAGGAGGGAAGGGGGAGGGGGGGGTTGGGGTGGTGTCCGTAGGAGAGATATAACTTTATTTAATAAAGATGTAGGATGCAGGTGGTGTAGGATGTGGGAAAGACGTAGCCAACCTCCTTCCTTCTCTCCCCTACATTGTCCTAGGTGTCGTGCAGTATCCTTCAAGAGCGCCATGTAAGTCCCTGGATTAGAAGGTGCCTGTCTATCTGTCTGTCTGTCTGTCTGTCTGTGTCTATCTGTTTGTCTGTCTGTCTGTCTGTCTGTCTGTCTGTTAACTAAATAGAGGTAGTGGGAGGGCTGGGAGTTCGTACACATACCAGCAGGCAGACAGGCAGGCAGGCTAGCCAGCAGACAGGCAGGCAGGCAGTGAGAGAGAGGATCACGAACGTTGTTTGGCAGACATCCTAAAGTCTTGAATGAAGGTCTCGGTTCTCCACGTCGAGTTGGTGAGGGCGTGTAAGGGTGTGTCAGGGAGTGTAAGGGTGAGTCAGGGCGTGTAAGGGTGTTTCAGGGAGTTTAAGGGTAATTAAGGGCGTGTAAGGGTGTGTCAGAGAGTGTAAGGGTGAGTTAGGGCGTGTAAGGGTGAGCCAGGGAGTTTAAGGGTAAGTAAGGGCGTGTAAGGGTGTGTTAGAGAGTGTAAGGGTGAGTCAGGGCGTGTATGGGTGAGTCAGGGCGTGTAAGGGTGAATGAGGGCGTGTATGGGTGTTTCAGGGAGTTTAAGGGTAATTAAGGGCGTGTAAGGGTGTGTAAGGGCGAGAGAGGGTGTACCTAATAGTGAGTGAGTGAGTACGTGTAAGGGTGAGTGGCGTATGAGGGCGTGTGGGTCCGTGTGAGAGGGCGTGTGGGTCCGTGTGAGAGGGCGTGTGAGTCCGTATGAGAGGGCGTGTGGGTCCCTGTAAGAGGGCGTGTCTGACTGCACTAAAAATACTTCCAAAAAGATATACTGTAGGGAAACTTTTCCAATCACGTGAAGATTAACTTAACCTAACCCAACCTAACCTAACCCAACCTAACCTAACCCAACCTAACCTAACCTAACCTAACCCAACCCAACCTAAGTCGAAATTTAAACTAACTTACAAATATTTTTTCCATCTATACTTGTTACGTTTGTTGTTCACGTGTTTCTGTCGTCATGGTGCTGGAGAGAAATGATTGGCCTTAGTGAACAGAGATGGAAGTTTATTTTATTATTTAATTATTTTTTTTTTTTTACGGGGAATAGAAGAAAAAAAGGTTATACTGTGTTAATCTACATCAGGAAGATGACGGAAAACCAGCTTTTTAAAGTGAGACAGATTGTATGAGTATGGAAACACAGAAGAAGGCAGAGCATTCCACAGTTTGGCTGTGTGAGGAAAGAAGGATGTACTATAACGGGTTATTCTCGTGTGACCGACATCCACAGAGAAACGATGGGCACCGCGGGCAAGACGTGTGTTACGATCCCACGGCCTTGCTGGCGGTACACAGGATGCCAAATCCACCGAACATTGCCCGTTAAAGTACCTGTAAAAGAGAGAGAGAGAGTGAAGCAACATTGTGGTGAAGAGAAAGGAAGAGAGATTTTCAACTAAAGGAGGAGAGTTAATTAGACGAAATGCCTTTGATTCCACTTTATCTAACGGTGTGTGTACGTTTGTTTAAGTGTGTGTATAAGTGTATGAGTATAAATAACATGCTGAGGGGGGAGATGTGTCAGGTTTGAATGCCATGATGACTACAGATGCTGACAGTAATATGCTGAGTGTGTCTATTCTGCTGTGTGTATTTATGTTGATACAGTATTAAGTAGAAAACCTTCTTCTTTTTCCTGTTCTTCTTCTTGTTCTTCTTCTTCTTCTTCTTCTTCTTCTTCTTCTTCTTCTTCTTCTTCTTCTTCTCTTACTCACGCATCCTTTCTCACCCTCACTCACTACCCTCCTTGATGTATATATCTGGTACACCCCCCCCCCCGACACACACACACGTACACATGCACATAAGAGCAGTCACATTTATGCTGACACCATCACACACACACAGAAGACTGGACTAGACTGGGTGAACGTGAGGTGCCAGGAAACTCATTGACAACACAAAGAGGTTAGGTTAGGTTCTCCTTTAGCAGGACCCAACCGAGGACGTACCCCCCCCCCCTGTGGTTGTAGAGGTGGAGGAAGACGAGGAGGATATGGAGGAGGAGGAAGACGAGGAGGTAGGAGGAGCTGGAGGAGGAGGTGGTGAAGGAAAAAGGCGAATAAAACCTCATTGAAGATAAGTGGAAAGCCGTTCTCTCCCTGGATCTACGAGGCTTAGGGGAGGTAAGGGAGGTGGAGGGAGGTTCGGTAAGGTAGAGGAGGAAAAGTCGAGAGAAAGTTGAGGGCATGGGAGGTGAGAGAGGAGAAGTAAGGGTGGTGAGGGAGAGGAAGGTGAGGGACGGGAAGGTAAGGGAGGATAGGTATGAG
>CAUDMG010002538.1:11220478-11225478 GCA_958450375.1 Homarus gammarus
AACCGACTTGGCGTGACTTGCCTCCCAAAATAGCCAAGATGGTCACCTTTGGTCCACCAGGGGCTATTTTTAGTCATTCATAGCGCCAAATTAACCCTTTCTCTTTAGAGGGTGTCACCAATGGATAACCCTCTCTCCCTACGCCCATTCCTCACGCCCCACACCCACACTCCCACGCCCACACCCCCACGCCCCACACTCACACCTTCTCCCCCTCCTCACTCCCATGCCCTACGCCCACATCTTACACTCACACCCTCTCCTCACGCCCACGCCCACGCCCACGCCCCACGCTTACACCCGCTCCTCCTATTCCCACGCACCCTTCTTACCACCCACGCCCCACTCTCACAGCATATGTCATCCATTTTCAGTCATCCACACTAATCCACCTTTGTGCTTTTGACTCCTCTCCTCTCCTCTTCCTCTCCTCTTCCTCTCATTCTCTTTGTTTGGTTATTTTGTCGTCTCTCCTCCTACCGTCATCGTCCACCACCACCACCACCACCACAGCAGCAGCAGCAGGAAGGTGATAACAGTAACAATAATATCACCAAAACCAGGAGAAGAAAAGAGGAACAATAACAGTGGATAACAACACGGGAGGAACACGGTAGTAGGCAGCTACCAATCAGGGAGGTACTACCGCCTGGGAAGATATTGGAAGCATAATGGTAGACCCTGCTGCCATATGTGACCAAGTCCCAGGTTGCTGAACTGACTTTCTGCCTCACTACACACAATTGCAGAGTCTCAATTGTTTCTCTTACTTTTGACAACACAACATACATATATTGTTTCTCACTATTAATAATATTTTTTAAATTTTTTATTATTATTATTATTATTATTATTATTATTATTATTATTATTATTATTTATTATGAATTTTATTTACTATGAATTATTATTATTATTATTATTTCATTTTCGCCCCCCAGGCCCCGATGTGGGTCAGTGACCTGTACCCAGGTGGGCAAATACCCGTAAAAAAGGGGGGGGGGAGGGAGGAACACGGCAGCAGAAGGAGAGAGGGGAGGAACACGGCAGCAGGAGGGGAGAGGGGAGGAACACGGCAGCAGAAGGAGAGAGGGGAGGAACACGGCAGCAGAAGGAGAGACAGGAGGAACACGGCAGCAGGAGGAGAGAGGGGAGGAACACGGCAGCAGGAGGAGAGAGGAAAGAAACACGGCAGCAGGAGGAGAGAGGGAGGAACACAGCAGCAGAAGGAGAGAGGGGAGGAACACGGCAGCAGAAAGAGGGAGGGAGGGGGGGGGGGGCTCTTTACGGGTGACACTTTGTGAGCGACACAAAAGAGAACCTTCGATTATCTGAGATTAACCTGTAGTATTGTGCCGTCCTCACGCCCCTCACCACTTGTGTCTCCCCCTCCTACTCCTCACGCCCCTCACCACTTGTGTCTCCCCCTCCTACTCCTCACGCCCCTCACCACTTGTGTCTTCCCACCCTACTCCTCACGCCCCTCACCACTTGTGTCTTCCCCCCTACTCCTCACGCCCCTCACCACTCGTGTCCCCTTTCTCCTCCTCCCTTCCTCCCGGTCCCCATTACAAGTGTGTCCTTTTATCGTCATCCTCCCGTGGCACCTGAGAGAGAGAGAGAGAGAGAGAGAGAGAGAGAGAGAGAGAGAGAGAGAGAGAGAGAGAGAGAGAGAATATTTCGTATAATTTCTTTGTATTTTTATGTTTTGCATCACTAATTACCTACGTTTTTTTCTTCCTCAGGTGAGTCATGTACTGAAGAGGTGGCGAGGTAAGGTCCAGCACCAAATTAGGTCAAGTCAGGTCAGGTCACTTAAGCTAGGTTACCCTTTTGGTGCGGGTCAAGTCACCGTCGCTCATTAGGTCATGTATAGGCTCTGAGAAAAGGGTGTTGAGATGAGGAAGGAAAAAGGGTAGGTGGCAGCCAGGGTGTGGAGAGGGAGGGAGGGAAGGAGGGTGGGTGGCTGCCAGGGTGGGAGGAAAGGGAGAATACAGAAAAAGGGAGGGGAAGATGAAGGTGTGTGTAAGTCGCCAGAACAAGACAAGTGACGCACACACACACACACACACACACACACACACACACACACACACACACACACACACACACCACACACACACACACACACACACACACACACACACACACACACAGTAGACCAAGCTTACGGGTTTAGGTGCAGTATCGGGATTAACCATTGAATCTATAAATCATTGTTACTATTTGTGGCCAACTTAGAATAGCGACTCGGTAGGTTGATGTGTGTATTGCGAGGTATTATACATACATACATACATACATACATACATACATACACATATATACATAGATACATACACACACATATACACACACTCACACATATATACATAGATACACACACACACATACACACACTCACACATATATACATAGATACACACACACACATACACACACTCACACATAATTATCGTACTAAGGAGGTCAACTCATCGTACTAAAGGGGTTAAAAGAACACCCAGATATTAAATGGTTGTATAATAATATGTGGGCGTTGTTTATAGGTCAGGTTGAGTGAAGCTAGGTTAGGTTAGGTTAGGTTAGTTTAGGATAGGTTAGGTTAGGTTACGCTAGGCTAGGTTAGGTTAAGCCAAGTCAGGTTAGATTAGGTTAGGTTTTAGAAAGTTTCTTAACGTGATCGAATCCTCTGAGTGAATCACCGAATCCACCTAACGATGCAGATTCGAATCTCTGACTCAGCAACTACTAAACGAACCCGAATATTATATTGCAGCTGTTAGTTTCTCTCTCTCTCTCTCTCTCTCTCTCTCTCTCTCTCTCTCTCTCTCTCTCTCTCTCTCTCTCTCTCTCTCTCATTTGTGGAAAAATATAAGTGAGGTATTCATCCACATACAAACATACATACATACATACATACATACTGTACATACATACATACATACATACATACATGGATAGAATGTTACTGGGATTTATTTTCCAATTATTATTATTTTATTATTATTATTATTATTATTATTATTATTATTATCATTATTATTACATGTGTGTGTGTGTGAGTGTGTGACCTTTGACCTCTGTTTTTACTTCCTGAGGTCAGGGCCGGTCAGGGAGGGGGGGGGTGGGGGGGGGGATCTGCAGTGTTGGGAGCCGGAAGTGAGTTTTTTCAGGGAGGAGGTTGAGGTATTTTCCAGCGATTATTTCTAAGATGGTGATGGTGGTGGTGGTGATTGTGGTGGTGATGATGGTGGTGGTGATGGTGTTGGTAGTGATTGTGGTGTTGGTGGTGATGGTGGTGGTAGTGTTGGTTGTGGTGGTGGTGACAGTGTCGTAATGGTGGTGGTGTTGGTGGTGAGGACCTTGCAATATGACATTTACGTTGGGTGAGTTGTGGTAGTGGTAGTGATAATGATTGATGGGTGTGGTTGGTGGTGGTGATGGTGGGAGCAGTGGTGGTGTTGTTGGTGGTTATAAGAGTGATGGTAATGGTGGCAGTGGTGATGATGGCAGTGGTGGTGGTAATGGTGACAGTGATGGTGGTGGTGGTGTTGGCAGTGGTGGTAATGGTGGTGGCAGTATTGGCAACTTGCACTGGTGGCACCGTCAGATAGCCCTGCAGTGCCAAGCGAGGTGACCTTTACATTCCAGCTTCCGACAATGACCTTCAGTCTAAAGGGGGGAGAGGGGAGGAGGGGCCGTGGGAGGGGGAGGGTAGACGGGGCGGGGAGGACCTTGAGGGGAGGTAAGTTATGGGGAGGGGCGGGGGGTAATGTGGGGTGGAAAAGAAGAGGGTTATTGGGGGTTGGGGAAGTAGTGGGGGTGAGAGGGGAAGGAGTGTCATGGATGAAGGAGGGGGTCATGAGGGGAGCGGAGGAGGGAGGTGGGGGTAGGGAGGGGGATCGTAGGGGTGGGGAGAGTGGCCGTGGGAATGAGGTGGGAAGGAGGGTCGTGGGGAGGGCGGGTCGTATAACTTTCATGATGGTGTCCGGATATAGGAACAGCCCGTCTCCTACTGTCGTCATGTTCAAAAAGGTTCCAAGATCGATACCCCCTTCCTCAACCCTTCCCCCCCTCATCCCCCAATACCTTCCCCCCTCCTTCCCCAACACTTTCCCCCCTCCCCCCTAACACCTTCCCCCCTCTCCCCTAACACCTTCCCCCCTCCTCCCCAACACCTTCCCCCCCTCCTTCCCCAACACCTTCCCCCCTCCTCCCCAACACCTTCCCCTCTCCTCCCCAATACCTTCCCCCCTCCTCCCCAATACCTTCCCCCCTCTCCCCTAACACCTCCTCCCTTCCTCCCCAACACCTTCCCCCCTCCCCCCAACACCTTCCCCCCCCTCCCCAACACCTTCCCCCTCCTCCCCCAACACCTTCCCCCCTCTCATCCCCCAATACCTCCTCCCTTCCTCCCCCAACACCTTCCCCTCCATCCTAAGATCTCACTCGCCTCAGCCAGGTGATCTTAGTGGCCTCGCATCGCTTAACTCATTCATTTATCTCAACGGGCTCACTTTAATCTCATTGTCGTCTCGTGTTGGTCCCACTGGCTAAGCTCACTGACGTCACTGATCTCATTTTGCCTACGTCAGTGATGTCAATTAATCTTAATTTAACCAACTCGTTAATCTCATTTCACCTATCCCATTTAAATTAACTCAGCGACCTTATAGTGATCTCAGCGGCAATCGCAGTTTTCCGTCTCAGTAATCTCACTCCTCTGCTCAGCTCAGTGATCAGAGTATTCTCATCTTGTGGTCCTCTGTGTTGATAAGATAGGATTGTTTTTTATCTCGCTGGTCTGTGTGTAAGACGACCTCCAGTTGTGGTCCTAAGCGGCTCTAGTCGTCCAGGGGGGGGGGGGGGGCAGTAATGGTTCCAGGGTGGGCAGTAATGGGTCCAGGGGGTGCAGTGAGGGAGGGACTGAAGTGAACGGGCCGGGGGCGTGGGATTGTTTTGAGTAGGTTAGGTCAGGTTACCCATCCTCGCTACCA
>CAUDMG010002538.1:11230478-11237978 GCA_958450375.1 Homarus gammarus
ATATATATATATATATATATATTTATATATATATATATATATATATATATATATATATATATATATTATTTGGTCTATTTATTTGCAAGAGGAAATGTTTATCGTGTGGGTAGGTTAGGTTAGGTCAGGACAGTGATGGTTACGTTAGGTTAGGTCACGTTGCTATGATAAGGACCAGCTGCGGGTGTGGTGCACCTCCATGTTCAACCGGCTCCCTCACCTAGCTGGCCCAAGAGGAGCCTCCTACACCAGCTGGCTCAGGAGGAGCCTCATACACCATCTGGTCCGGGAGGAGCCTCCTACACCAGCTGGCCCTAAAGGTACTTCTTGCGCCAGCTGGCCCCGGAGGCACCTCTTACACCAGCTGGCTCGGGGAGGCATCTCTTACACCAGCTGGCCCGGGGAGGCATCTCTTACACCAGCTGGCCCGGGGAGGCAGCTCTTACACCAGCTGGCCCGGGGAGGCATCTCTTACACCAGCTGGCCCGGGGAGGCATCTCTTACACCAGCTGGCGCGGGGAGGCAGCTCTTACACCAGCTGGCCCGGGGAGGCAGCTCTTACACCAGCTGGCCCGGGGAGGCAGCTCTTACACCAGCTGGCCCGGGGAGGCAGCTCTTACACCAGCTGGCGTGTGACAGTATATAATTATAATATTTTATTATTGAAAAAAGTAAAAAAAAACTAATTTATCCGAGAAAAAACATTAATGAAAAGTGGATTTTTTCTTCTGATTTCCCTCCCTTTACCTCCCTTTACCTTACCACCCCTCCCTTTACCTCCCCTCCCTTTACCACCCGTCCCTTTATCTCCCCTTCCTTTACCACCCCTCCCTTTATCTCCCCTCCCTTTACCACCCCTCCCTTTACCACCCCTCCCTTTACCTCCCCTCCCTTTACCACCCCTCCCTTTATCTCCCCTTCCTTTACCACCCCTCCCTTTATCTCCCCTCCCTTTACCACCCCTCCCTTTACCTCCCCTCCCTTTACCACCCCTCCCTTTACCTCCCTTCCCTTTACCTCCGCTCCCTTTACCTCCCCTCCCTTTACCTCCCCTCCCTTTACCTCCCTTCCCTTTACCTCCCCTCCCCTTACCTCTCTTCCCTTACCTCCCCTCCCTTTACCTCCCCTCTCTTTACCACCCCTCCCTTTACCACCCCTCCCTTTACCTCCCCTCCCTTTACCACCCCTCCCTTTATCTCCCCTCCCTTTACCTCCCCTCCCCTTACCTCCCCTCCCTTTACCTCCCCTCCATCCTCTACATTCTTGTCCATCCTCTTTATTATCCTCATTCTCCTTCCCTCCCTTCTCCTTCTCTCCCCCCCTCTATCTCTCCTTCCCTCCTTATGTCTCTCTCTCTCTCTCTCTCTTCTCTCTCTCTCTCTCTCTCTCTCTCTCTCTCTCTCTCTCTCTCTCTCTCTCTCTCTCTCTCTCTTTCCTTTCCTCCCTCCCTGTTCTTCCCTATCTGTCCTCTTCTGTCTGTCTCTTTTTCTTTCTGTCCGTCTGACCGTCCGTCTACATCTGTGTGTGTATGTATGTATGTATGTATGTATATATGTATGTATGTATGTATGTATGTATGTATGTATGTAGGTCATCTTCCAACTGACTTTCCATTACTGCCTCCTTCCTCCTCCTCCTCCCCCTCCCTCCCTCTTCTTCCTCCCTCTCCTCCTCCCCCTCCTCCCCTCCCCCTCCTCCTCCTCCCCCTCCTCTTCCTCCTCCCCCTCCCCCTCCTCCTCCTCCCCCTCCCCTTGGCCACCACCAGACAGCCTGCAGTGACGTCACATTTGCGTCATCAGTCTTTCCCCGGCATGGAAGTGTCCTCATTGGCCCCTCCCTCCCACTCTCCCACTCTTCCTCTCACCTCACCCTCTCACTTCCCACCCACTCTCTCTCTCTCTCTCTCTCTCTCTCTCTCTCTCTCTCTCTCTCTCTCTCTCTCTCTCTCTCTCCCTTATTCTCACACCCACTTTCCCATCTCCTCTTTCTCTCTTTTCCTTTTCCCTCTCCTCTTATTCCCTCTCATCTTTCCTCCCTCTCCTTCTCCCTTACTTCTCTCTTCCCACCTCTCCCTCCAAAATACTCCTCCTCTCCCCCTCTTCCTCTCCTCCCTCCTTCCCCTCTCCCTCCTTTCCCTCTCCCCCTCCTCCTTCCCCTCTCCCGCCCTCTTTCCCCTCTCCTCCCTCCTTCCCCTCTCCTCCACCCTTCTCCTCTCCTCCCTCCTTCCCTCCCGCATCTCCCCTTCTCCTGAAAATCATTGTGAGAGGTTCCTACAGCGGCCGCCATGTTGTTGCTCATCTGTGTGTGTGTGTGTGTGTGTGTGTGTCTGTCTGTCTGTGTGTCTGTGTGTCTGTGTGTCTGTCTGTGTGTGTGTGTGTGTGTGTGTGTGTGTGTGTGTGTGCGTGTCTTACAGCTATGGTGAAAGTAGAAGCAGTCAGTGCATAGTACTGGTTCGTTATAGTACTGGTTCGTTATAGTACTGGTTCGTTATAGTACTGGTTCGTTACAGTAGTGGTTCGTTATAGTAATAGTTCGTTATAGTACTGGTTCGTTATAGTACTGGTTCGTTATAGCACTGGATCGTTAAAGTAATGGTTCCGTTATAGCGGTGCAGAATGTTACATAATGCCATTAATCGACACAAACTGGCGATGGCGAGAGACTATTGTACTTTCAGGGGTCATCATAATACTCACTGACAGGCGAAAGAGACAGAGAGAGACAGGGAGAGACAGAGAGAGACAGAAAGAGACAGAGAAACACAAGCATAGATGGAGCCACTACCTACCTGCCCCCCCCCCCCCTCCCTCCTCTATTAAATGTCAGGGCAACAAACTAACTGGTGACCTCTGACCTTCTCGCCCTCCACCTTGACCCGGGCGATGATGGAGGCTCTCGAGGGGGCAGGGGAGAGGAGGAGAGGGGTAGAGGGAGGGAGGGAGGGAGAGGGAGAGAGAGGGAGAGTCACGACACCAGGTAATGTAGGATAGATTGGTTGAGTGAGATAAGAAAGTTAGATGGATTGATAAAAAGGTGTGTGAGAGAGAGAGAGAGAGAGAGAGAGAGAGAGAGAGAGAGAGAGAGAGAGAGATGATACCTGAACGTACAGAGGCTGATTAACTTCATCATAGCCCAGTTAACTACATTAGCTTGCTCCAGGTAAACAGGATGTGGATACCCATGGTCGACCCAGCTGAGGTTCGGGTAGTCGTCTGTAACAAGTAGGGTACATAGAGAGAGAGAGAGAGAGAGAGAGAGAGAGAGCGTCTGGAGCAAGGAGCATGATTAGGTGTCTGGAGCAAGGAGCATGATTAGACATTTCGAGAGGGGGGGGGTCAAGAGACACGTGCATGTTTAGACGAGTTTCCCCCTGTATATAAAATGAGAGAAAACGTTAATTAAAAAAAAGAGAAGAAAACGACTACTGACCTGTTCTACCTGACTCTTCCTTAATTAACAATAGCAGATCTACACCTGTTTGTATTTTAATAACTCAGGTAAATAATGTCTCTTGGATGCTATTTACGGCTATTTTTATTTTTGTTTTTTTAAGAGTTTACTGTTATTTATTTTTTGTTTTCGTGTCTATAATATTGAGTTGATGTTCGTGAGAGAGAGAGAGAGAGAGAGAGAGAGAGAGAGAGAGAGAGAGAGAGATATTGACTATCTCCAGTACTGACAGAGATTGACTACTTTGAGAGATAGTTTGACAGGGCGCTGAACTATTTCCCTTAAGATACATAACAAGTAAGGTCTCTCAGGTTGCCAGAGAGACACTGAGAGACACTCACTTTACCGTGTGTCTCTCTTTCATCTCTCATTCTCTTTCTCTCGGTCTTTCTCTGTGATTAGTCTTTGATTCTCTCTCTCTCTCTCTCTCTCTCTCTAATCTATGTTCTGTGGTAATCCTCCTCTCCCTCTTCTCCCTTTCCTATCTACCTCCTTCCTCTCCTTCTATACAACTCCCTTCCTTTCCCCATTCCTCTCTCCCTCTGTCTTTCCCTCCTTTCCTACCTACTGTACCTCCCTCCCTCCCTCCCTCTCATCCTTCCTCCCTCCCTCTCATCCTTCCTCCCTCCCTCCGTCCCTTCCTTCTCTCTTCCTTCCTCCCTCCCTCCGTCTCTTCCTTCCTTTCCCCCCCCCTTCTCACCCTCTACTCTCCCTCCCTCCCTCCCTCTCATCCTTCCTCCCTCCCTCCGTCTCTTCCTTCCCTCTTCCCCCCCCCCTCACCCTCTACTCTCCCTCCCTCCCTCCTTCTCTCCCTCCTTCTCTCCCTCCTTCTCTCCCTCCTTCGACACAGGCCAAGAGGTTCTCCAGAGTATTGAAGATCCATACAGAACCGTTCTTGACTGTGTGGTCTGAAGGACGATGAGTGTCTTGTGTTATGTGAGGCTTATACCGTGTGAGTGTGTCTCTCGCGTCAGGTAAGGGTTCCTGTAGGCCTAGATGCTGAGGCTGGGTCACTGGGATCACACGAGGAAGGTAAGGGAAAGGGGGTTAAAAGGGGGAAGGAGGGGTGAAAAGGGGGAAGGAGGGGTGAAAAGGGGGAAGGAGGGGTGAAAAGGGGGAAGGAGGGGTGAAAAGGGGGACGGAGGGGTGAAAAGGGGGAAGAAGGGGGTGAAATGTGAGAATGAGGGGTGAAAAGGGGGAAGGAGGGGTGAAAAGGGGGAAGGAGGGGGAAAAGGGGGAAGGGGTGAGAGGGTCAGGTCAGGTCAGGTTAGGTCAGGTCAGGTTAGGTCTTGGGAAAATAGTCTTATTCATCCTGGGGAAACCACGAGAAGCGAACTTGCCGGTTGGCCAGAGTCAATGACCTGTGAGAGAAGGGGGGGGGAGGGGTGAGAGGGAAGTGAAGAGGAGAGGGTTAGAGAGAGGAATGGAGAGGGGGGGGGAGAGGGGAAGTGATATTACGTGATAGACTCTCACCAGGATACACGGGGAGAGAAAGAGAGAGAGAGAGAGAGAGAGAGAGAGAGAGAGAGGGGGGGGCTTAAATTTAGTAGCATTATCTTTTCTCTCTCTCTCTCTCTCTCTCTCTCTCTCTCTCTCTCTCTCTCTCTCTCTCTCTCTCTCTCTCTTTTACCCCTTTCCTTTCTTCGCTTTTCCCTATCTCTCATTTTTCCTCCTCCTCCTTCTCCTCCTCCTCCTTCCCTTCTCTATCTCACTTTCTTTCGTCTCCTTCCCTCTGCTCTTCCTCCTTCTCCTCCCCTTCCCCTTCCTCCTTTTCCTCACCCCCCCCCCCTTCCTCTCTCATCCCCCCCCTCTCTCTCTCTCTCTCTCTCTCTCTCTCTCTCTCTCTCTCTCTCTCTCTGTAGCCCTTCCTCCTCCTCCTCCTCCCTCCCTCATCACCTCCACTCCCTCCCTCCCTTTCCCTCCCCCACCACCTACTATGTTTTAACCCCTCCCTCACTCCCTCCCTCACTCCCTCCCTCTCTCCCTCTCTCCCTCCCTCCGTGCGTGTCTGCCGGCGACTACTACGCGTGCTTATTGGGGTCTCTCTCTCTCTCTCTCTCTCTCTCTCTCTCTCTTATCATGCTCATTTATCAGTGTTTCTTTGCGTCAGTTTTCTTCCTCTCTCCTTCCCTCTTCTTTCCCATCCAATTATTATTAGTCTTCTACATTTTCCTCCACTTCTTCATATTTATCTCCTTCCTCTTCTTGTTCCCTTATTATCCATTCTTTCTCTTCAACTATCGCTTCTATCTCTTCTTCTTGTTGTTGTTATTCATATTTATCCATTAAATATATCTCTTTTTCTTCGTATCTCTGTATTTCCGTCTAGTCATTCCCCCCCTGTCCTCACCTTCGTTCTCCCTGACCTGACGTTTGTTCTCCCTGCCCTCACCTTCGTTCTCCCTGACCTGAAGTTCGTTTTCCCTGACCTGACGTTTGTTCTCCCTGACCTGACGTTCGTTCTCCCTGACCTGACGTTTGTTCTCCCTGACCTTACCTGGCTTAATCTAACCCTCGTTCTCTGTGACCTGACCTGACGTTCGTTCTCCCTGACCTGACGTTTGTTCTCCCTGACCTGACGTTCGTTCTCCCTGACCTGACGTTCGTTCTCCCTGACCTTACCTGGCTTAATCTAATCCTCGTTCTCTGTGACCTGACCTAACATTCGTTCTCCCTGACCTGACGTTCGTTCTCCCTGACCTGACGTTTGTTCTCCCTGACCTGACGTTCGTTCTCCCTGACCTGACGTTCGTTCTCCCTGACCTTACCTGGCTTAATCTAATCCTCGTTCTCTGTGACCTGACCTAATATTCGTTCTCCCTGACCTGACGTTCGTTCTCCCTGACCTGACGTTTGTTCTCCCTGACCTGACGTTTGTTCTCCCTGACCTGACGTTTGTTCTCCCTGATCTGACGTTCGTTCTCCCTGACCTTACCTGGCTTATTCTAATCCTCGTTCTCTGTGACCTGACCTAACATTCGTTCTCCCTGACCTGACCATCGTTCTCCCTGACCTGACTTAACCAAACCTTCGTTCTCCCTGACTTGACCTAGTATGACCTTCGTTCTCCCTGACCTGACGTTCGTTCTCCCTGACCTGACGTTTGTTCTCCCTGACCTGACGTTCGTTCTCCCTGACCTGACGTTCGTTCTCCCTGACCTGACGTTTGTTCTCCCTGACCTGACGTTCGTTCTCCCTGACCTGACTTAACCAAACCTTCGTTCTCCCTGACCTGACCATCGTTCTCCCTGACCTGACTTAACCAAACCTTCGTTCTCCCTGACTTGACCTAGTATGACCTTCGTTCTCCCTGACCTGACCTATTGTGACCTCTGTATTTCTTGACCTGAACTGTCCGTCGTCCTCCCTGACCTATCCACTGTATCGACGCCGCGGAACGCCCCCCCCCCTTCCTCCTCTACCCCCACTACCACCCGTGCCACCCACTACCGCCCGTGCCACCCACTACCACCCCCGCCGCCACTACTACTACCATCCCCGCCGCTACCCTTGCCATTAATACTACTGCCCTTGCCATTAATACTACTGCCCTTGCTACTACTACTACTACTACTACTACCACCATCACTACTATCAGTCCCACTACTATTACCAGCCACCACCACCAGCCACCACCACTAACCCCCCCTCCAGCCACCCCGCGCCACAGCTACCACTATCCCTACTACCATCATCCCTACTACCACTATCCCTACTACCACCATCCCTACTACCATCATCCCTACTACCATCATCCCTACTACCATCGTTTCCATCTCCTCCTCCTCCTCCTCCTCCTCCTCCTCCTCTCCCTGCTCCTCCTCCCCTTCCTGCTCCTCCTCCTCTCCCTGCTTCTCCTCCCCTTCCTGCTCCTCCTCCTCTCCCTGCTCCTCCTCCTCTTCTTCCTCCTCCTCTTACTCCTCCTGCTCCTCCTCCTCTCCCTGCACCTCCTCTTACTCCTCCTGCTCCTCCTCCTCTTCTTCCTCCTCCTACTCCTCCTCTCCCTGCTCCTCCTCCCCTTCCTGCTCCTCCTCCTCTCCCTGCTCCTCC
>CAUDMG010002538.1:11240478-11242978 GCA_958450375.1 Homarus gammarus
GTCACAGTACCCTCCACCTCCGTTAGGTTAGGTCACAGTACCCTCCACCTCCGTTAGGTTAGGTCACAGTACCCTCCACCTCCGTTAGGGTAGGTCACAGTACCCTCCACCTCCGTTAGGTTAGGTCACAGTACCCTCCACCTCCGTTAGGTTAGGTCACAGTACCCTCCACCTCCGTTAGGTTAGGTCACAGTACCCTCCACCTTCTTGATGGTCGTGGGTGGAGGAAGATGACGGGGGGGGGGGGGGGGGTCCTTCATAATCACGTGTGCCTCTACTCCCTCTTCCTGGCGTAAAGTCCAATGCGAAACGATTACGTGGACTGAGTGTGTGTGTGTGTGTGCGTGCGTGCGTGCATGAGTGTGTGTGTGTGTGTGTGTGTGTGTGTGTGTGTGTGTGTGTGTGTGTGTACTCCAGTGCTCTAATCAATAGTTTCTACTCTACCCCCCCACCAACTGGCTGGCTGTTGTGATGTTGCCGGGATGGCGTCACCGTGTTCCTCTCTCTCTCTCTCTCTCTCTGTCTCTCTCTCTCTCTCCCTCTCTCTGTCAGTCATCGAGTATTACACCTGTTTACATCTGCTTTCCTTCCTACAGCAGACAAGACCCTACTACTACTACTACTACTACTACTACTACTACTACTACTACTACTACTACTACTACTACTACTATTTTTTTCAATCTCTCCCTATAGCTACACCTTCGCCACCTTTTTATTACCTTAATATTAAATATTCAAATACAAAAGTATCTGCCCCAGCTGAGTTAGTTAAGCCACAGATCTAGGCGGCATTCAGTGACTGTTGCCTCATGGTCAATGTCTGCGACTGTTGTCGGCTTTGAGGCCGATGATCTCGTTCCCCTGAGGCAAAGCAATGCAGACCTAAATAGAGAGGACAGGCAACATCTCAACCAGGCTGCAACTTAACTTCCGGGCTGCTGCTTCTGTTCAGATAACACCTCGACCATTCTTCGGTAGAAGCACCTTGCATTTGGTCCCATCCCACCAGATATTGTGAACACCAGAGGAGTGAAGCTGCCTTCATCCACCTTCTGAATTCTCAGAGTTTATGCTCTGTTCTTGTCGTTCTCGTTCCGCCTGTGTGCAGCCTCAAGAGACGGGTTACGGTAACATGCGGCCATGGGGTCGAACTACTACTACTACTACTGCTACTACTACTGCTGCTACTACTACTGATACTACATCTTCATGATGCTAGATTAAAGAAAAAAATGACTTCTCCATTTGGATCGAAATAATGTGGCCGAGGGGGAAGATTCTACGACTCACTCGCTTCCATGATTTTCTGGCACTAGATTGTGTAAATAGGGAGGGAGGGAAGGGGTGAGGGAGGGAAGGGATGAGGGAGAGGGGCGGATGAGGGAGGGGATGAGGAAGTAGGGTAGGACCTCCTCTCCTGGGCGAGGCGCTACCGACGGAGGTGTGTCTGTGCGTGTCGGCTTCCTCCCCTGTACCCTACGACCTAGCAGCGAAAGCCGGCACGCCGTAGTGTAGCAGGGACCTCCTCCTCCTCCCCATTCTCTTTCAATACTACCTCCCCCTCCCCCTCCCCCTCCTCTGACTATCACCCCCCCCCCCCCAGAGGAGCGTTTAAAGTCGCCCCTCTCCAGTCGCCGAAAAGAGAGGATTACCGCTCCTTTAGGCGGGGTAGTGAGAGGGTCTTGGTGAGGAGGCTGATGATGAACTGTGATGTGCGTCGGTTTTTTATTTTATTTCCATATCTATTTATTTATTTTTCGCTGAATGACTCTCTCTCTCTCTCTCTCTCTCTCTCTCTCTCTCTCTCTCTCTCTCTCAGCTTAGAAGACAATGAACAATTCCTGTAGTCTGGGGTATTCAAGCGACCGCGGGGCGTAAACTATTCTTTTAAACTAATGACATTAAGCGAACACAATGTCTTACTTCAGCTATGAAACTTTAAGACGGAGGAAAAAAAAAAAGCAACTTACGTGTTGGTTGACTCGTTTTAAGACCCTGTAAATATAATACTAAAGTATGTTAACTTATTCATGGTTAAAAGCTTCTTACGAATGTTGACGTCTTGAGCCAAAGAGAGTAAAGGAGGGGAAGGTGGAAGGGGAAGGAAGGGGGAAGTGGAAGGGAAAGGGCAAGGAGGATAAAGAGGGGGAAGTAGAAAGGAAAGTAGAGGGAAAGGAAGGGTGGGGGGAGGGAGGAGAGAGGGGAAGGAGAGGGATAATAAAGGGACTATAAGAGAGTAGAGATGTTTATGTGGATGTACTCCCTCAACCCAGGAACACTCGACACCGGGCACAGTGCCAACCTGGACCACCACCACCACCACCGCCACTCCTCCTATCATCCTGATCAACCCCACCCCTTCTCTCTCTCTCTCTCTCTCTCTCTCTCTCTCTCTCTCTCTCTCTCTCTCTCTCTCTCTCTCTTCTTTAATCTCTTCCTGTTGTTATTTTCTTTCTCTCAACAATAATTTCTTCCTCTCCTGCTCTTTTCTTCCATC
>CAUDMG010002538.1:11247978-11277978 GCA_958450375.1 Homarus gammarus
TCTCCCCTCCTCTCCCCTCTGAGGTACACTCCTCTCCCCTCCTCCTCCCTCTGAGGTACACTCCTCTCCCCTCTGAGGTACACTCCTCTCCCCTCCTCTCTCCTCTGAGGTACACTCCCCTCCCCTCCTCTCCCCTCTGAGGTACACTCCTCTCCCCTCTGAGGTACACTCCTCTCCCCTCTGAGGTACACTCCTCTCCCCTCCCCTCTGAGGTACACTCCCCTCCCCTCCTCTCCCCTCTGAGGTACGCTTCGTCATTTTCCTCAGTATTTACCTTGATATTAATGGTGTCTCACTCACATCGGTCTATAGTCCTAACCTCCTCCCTCCCTCATTCTCCTCTTCCTCCTCCTACTCTTCCTCCTCTTCTTCCTCCTCCCTCCTCTTCTCCCTCCTCTTCCTTTCACTCCATCGCAACATTAAAGAGTTTCAATCACCGTCAACCACAGGAACAGCGTGACCTACTTACCGGAGAGCACACACACACACACACGGACAGGAACGGTACAAGTTGTAGTGTTAGGGTAGGGAGCGTGGGGTTAGGAGAGGGGGGGAGGGGGGTGTAGGAGTGAGGAAGGAGAGGGAGGAGAGAGGTAGAGTGAAGGGGAATAAAGAGCAGTAGAAGGAGAGGAGGGGATAAAGGAGGAGAGGATGTGGTCGGAAGAGGAGATGGGAGACGGTAGTTGGAGAGAGAGAGAGAGACCAGACGGGCGGAGTTCAGGGGAAACCAAACTAGGTCATGTTGCAGACACCTCACCCCTCCCCCTTATCCTCCCCTTCCCCTTACCTCCCCTTCCCCTTACCGCCCCCTCTCCCTTCCCTCCCCTCCTCATCACTTTTCCCCTCCCCACCACCTCTCCCACACACTCACTCTCGTCGACTTTATCACCTGTTTTCTGTGGTACTCTCTCTCTCTCTCTCTCTCTCTCTCTCTCTCTCTCTCTCTCTCTCTCTCTCAAAAGCGGGTGTTTCTTCCTTTTATTATTCACTTTTTCGCTGTTAGGTCCTAAGAGAGAGAGAGAGAGAGAGATCAAAACCTGTACTAAAGTAGCTCTCTCCAAATTTCTTCCACCACAAAGTATATTTCCTGCAATTCTACTTCATTTTTTTTATTCTCAAGTCTCCCTTAGTCGTTTGAGTACCTTCCCCCGTAACTACTAACAGAAAACGGGTGACATAATGGCATACAGTACAGCGGTATATATTATATTTTACCACGCGCGCTCCTTGTGTGTTTAATAATGATAATAATAATAATAATAATAATAATGATGTAGACTGTGAAGAATAACACGTGGTTGTGGTACTTCCCTCTCCGGTTGGCAGGTACTGTACTGTGTATCTGACAGAGTACTCGGCCCCTCTGTGGTGTTATAGTCGATCTCATACAAACTCAGATGTTTAGGGTCGGTCGAGGGCACTACGTAATTTTATGGACCTCAGTGACCCAATCAGAGCTCGGGTTTGGCTCGGGTACGAACCATCGATCGTTAGGACGGGTAGTGAGTATTGAATCCACTAATCCGCCGCACCCTGTTATTCCTTACTGTTATTAACCTAACCTAACCTAACCAAACCAGGAGACAAAAAATAAAAATAATAAGAGTAATTGTAAAAGAAGAAGAAGAATGTGAAGGCATGAGAAGTGAGAAGGAGGATGGGGAGGGGGGAGGAGGGGGGGAGGGGAGGGGGTGTTGACCTATTTTGGCAACAATGGAAGGGGCTCTGGAAAGGGGGGGGGGGAGAGTTGCAGGTTAATTAGCTTCCAGTCGTAATAAATTCTAACCGAGGAGTGACGGTATCTCTCTCTCTCTCTCTCTCTCTCTCTCTCTCTCTCTCTCTCTCTCTCTCTCTCTCTCTCTCTCTCTCTCTCTTTTACTCCCCACTCCCTCCCTCCTTCCTCCCCAATCTTTCTCCACCTTCCCCTTCTTCAACTTCTTCCTTCTCTTCCTCCTCTCTCCCCCTTTCTCCCTCTTCCCTAATTCCTCCCTGCCTTTTCCTCCATCCCCTCCCATTTCTCTACCCATCCCTCTTCCCTCCACCCAAGGACCCTCATCCTCACTCCCCTTCCCTCCCTCCCTAATCCTCAACCCCCGCTAACGTCATTCCATCCTTCCATCCTCTTGTTCCTCCTCATCCCCTCCCTCTTCATCGTTTATCTCCTCCGTCTTCTTCATCCTCTACTTCTCCAAACACCTTCCACCCCACTCTTTCTTTCTTTCTTTCTTTCTTCTCTCCCCCCCCCCCTTACCTCTCTTCCATCCGTTTCTTCCCACTTCCTTTCTTCTTCTTTTCTTATCCCATCTCCATCCTCTCCTCCTTTCCTACGTCGCTTTGTCTTTTCCCACCATCATTCTTCCATCCTCCATTTCTTTCTCCTATTGAGCCTCTCCTCCCCTCATCTGTCCCTCCCCTCTTTCCTCTTCCCCCTCCCCTCTCCTCCCCCTTCTCCCTCCTCCTCCAATAGGTTGGTGTGGGAGGGGAGAAAGGGAAAGGTAGGTAATAGGAGGGGAGTAAGACGTGAGAGGGGGAGGGTAGGAGTATCGAAAGGGGTGGGCGTATTGGTTTAACCTAGTTTCCCCTCCCTCTCCCTTCTCCCCCTCCCCTCTTCAGTCTCCCCCCTCATACTGCCGACCTGTCCTGACCTGACTGCCATACCTAGCTGTCCACTATGACCTCTCTATCGTCAACCCATTTCAAATAAGTTCAGAAAACGTATTTTAATTTACTGTTATTTTAATCATTATTATAACTGTGATATAATATTTTATTTTTTGTTTCCAAGTGACTTTTCTTTGTGTATGTTGTGTCTGTGTTAAAGCCGAACTGCTGCTGTGGAACTCTTGACTTGAAGCTGTAAGTCGTGTGGTGTCTGGGGGCAGGGGGCGCTGCATAACTTTGATTTCTTCTGTGATGGATGGATAGATGGATGGAACGTATAAAAATGTCAATTATTCATACCAAAATGTTACCCAGAGTGCATCTCATATTACCGTTACCTATGTCTCTGTTTCTGTCTGTGTTCTAATAATAAATTTAGTACCGTTTGTAGCCTTTTAAGTAGTTTCAGTTTCAACAGTGGTGCTACTACTGTCGTCACTAAGTACTCCTGTACAATGTTACCAGAAGCATTTGGCAGGAGTCTCAAGTACACATAAATTACATAAGACAAAGGGGTTTACTAAAGCCTAAGGAAGGAATGGCATTACTTTAATATACCTCCGTCAGCAGGTCGTGGAGTGATGGTCCAGCAAGCGTGATGTAAGTGTTGTGTGTGGTGATACCTCAGGTGGTAAGTGAATGAGTGTGCGGCTGTCTGCTCGAGGGAGGTGGGGTACCAACCTTCCAGACCAAACCGTACCCTGTGATGAGTGGAGTAGCTTAC
The DNA here is from genome assembly GCA_958450375.1 of Homarus gammarus. Taxonomy (NCBI): domain Eukaryota; kingdom Metazoa; phylum Arthropoda; class Malacostraca; order Decapoda; family Nephropidae; genus Homarus; species Homarus gammarus. Next base: position 11,251,364 of record CAUDMG010002538.1, read on the forward strand.
GGCCCACTGTTGTGTCTTTGTTTTAATGATTAATTCTAAGGAAGGTGTGGACTGTTTTATGATTATTATTAGTAGCAGTAATAGTAGTAGTAGTAGCAGTAGTATTGGTAGTATTTACTCGCTTTGGAAGTATAGTCTCCCATGATTATTCTTGACTCTTAAAAAAGTCTCACATTTTAATACAGGTGAGTCTCAGTATAATTAGGAGGCCAGGTAAGCTTCGTCCTTGTCATTCTTACACTTACAAGAGAAAAAACGTCGATAGTTTTGAGAACTCTTACCTGTGTTTACCTGTCTAAATCTTAGGGGTGATGACGATGATGATGACGATGGTGATGATGATGGTGATGACGATGGTGATGATGATGGTGATGATGATGGTGTTTGTCTTTCCAGGTACTGTCGTTGTTGACGTGGTGGAGGTGGTGGTGGAGAAGGTGGAGGAGGTCTAGCGCGTTGCTCCACCTCTCAGCCACCAGCTAGAGAGGTATTGGGCTCTAGGTATGTACACACACACACACACACTGTATAGATAATTATATACATTATACTTATTCTACAACAAAATTACTAAAGCATTGTCATGAATAAATAAAATTGTAAAAAAAATGAAAAGAAAAATGTATAATGTAACATTATTTAGGGCGGTTACACCATTATGAGAGTGAAGGTAGGAAAAGATGAACCAGCCAGCATTTAGGTGAACCAACCCGCCCACATGCCTACAATAAGCTGGGGTGTCTAATCTTCAGGTGAAATAAGCTGGTGGGCTAATTTACAGGTGAGGTTATTCTTCGTGTTTAGCTCACCTGTTTAATTAAGCTATTTATTGGCAGTTGGTAACATAAGCTACAGAAATACATAAGACAGTGATGCTATGTATATATGTATCATGTATATGTTATGTATTTTATATGTATAATGAATAAGTTTATGCATTTTCTGTTGCCATATTTAGTTAGGTTAGGTTAGGTGGAACTATAAAATATACAGGGATAATTCGTGCATACTTATAAATTCTACCACCCACTATCATCACTACCACCATCACCACTACTACTGCCATAACTATCATCACTACCACCAACACCATCACCATAAACCACTGCCACCACCATCACAAACCCTCACCACCACCACATACCACTATTCCACTACCACTACATAACACCAATACCACTACCACCACCACCACAAACCACTACTACCACCACCACCACAAACCACCACTACCACCACCACTACATACCACTACCACCACTACCATCACAACACTGAACAACACAACAACAACAATTTTGCATATAGCTTTGTGTCTGTCTGTCTGTCTGTGTTTTTCTCTCTGACTTTTTTTTCGTACTTCTGTTTTCTGTTTCTATTTTACTTTTCCGTCTCTCTCTCTCTCATCTCTAATCTCTAATCTCTCAGTAAGTCTTATAACACCGCCTGCAAAGCCTCAGACACTTGAACAAGAAGTTTAGAAGCGACTCCTCACCTCAGAAACGATCGTCATTTGTTTTTAGATTTTCCCTTTCACTTATATATCGGCGATCGTCACTTGTTTGTATATTTTTCCCTTTCACTTATATATCGGCGATCGTCACTTGTTTGTACATTTTTTCCCTTCCACTTATATATCGGCGATCGTCACTTGTTTGTACATTTTTCCCTTCCACTTATATATCGGCGATCGCCATTTGTTTTATAGACTTTATTACTTCATAGATAACAAGAATCCGAATGTTCTGAATATCTCGTAGGTAATTAAACAATGCAGGCCACCCACACGTTTACTACGCCCACGACACTCACACGCCCATAGCCACCCACCCAACGTTCTCACAATATACAGTGGACCATATATGTGCGGGTGTTTGGTCAGTGAGTTTTCTCTGGGTAAGATACTTAACTGAAGATTATATTAAATACCTTATCCATCAGAACGTAAATATTAAACACAGCAGATGTTACAACCTCACAAACCAACAAAGGAAAAAAATAAATATAATGAGACTATGTTCTGAAGATCTCTAATACACACATAAAAAAAAAAAATGTACTCTTATGTGAAGAAAAACGAAACTATTTTTTTTCAATTTCTCAAGTCATAATCATCAGTTATGCCAAATGTCGTTGTTGTAGTTATTAATTTTGTATTTATGTTATTATTATTAAATAAACTGTTTACACTCTGGCCCAGACAACAAACATCACACAGGCAGCACCAGACAGTCATTTACACCTCGTAGTGAAGGGGTTAAGGCGAGTGGTACTTTAAATGTGTCCTTAACGACGACGACAGCAATGACGACTATGAACACGACTACTTAAGTAACACCAAGGAGACTATTGTAATCTCCTTGTCCTGTCTTAGTTAGAGAGCCAGGAGTGTGTTGTAAGCCATACTGTATAACCTGGATGGATATTGTTGGTTCATGTTTATATTAAGAGTCTTAGCTCGTGGCTGTATAGTGAGGTGAGGTGACGATGATGTAGGTATTTGACTCTCTCTCACTGTCGACACTTAGCTATATGTTGGCACTCTCCATATCTCTCTCTTTAATTCTGTCTCTTAACATTCTCTCAGCTCGTGGCACCATGTTGGCACGCAATAGGTCAGAGAGTGTCACCCCCCGCGCGTGCGTATGTGTGTGTGTGTGTGTGTGTTTCAAGTATACATAAAACTACATAACCCCAACAGTTTAATCCTTCCCTCCCTCCCTACCTACACTCCCTCCCTCCTTCCCTCCTTACCTTCCCTCCCTCCTTCCCTCCTTACCTTCCCTTCTTGCCTACCCTCCCTCCCTACCTACACTCCCTAACTACCCTTCCTCCCTCCTCCCTACCCTCCCTCCCTCCCTCCCTCCTTCCCTCCTTACCTTCCATTCTTACCTACCCTCCCTCCCTATCCTTCCCTACCCTCCCTCCCTCCTTACCCTCCCTATCCTTCCCTCCCTATCCTTCCCTACCCTCCCGTCTACATATCATCATTACTCCAAGGGGTCGGGGTGGTGGGGTGGGGGGGGGGGGGGGTAGTGGGTGGGGGATGTCGGGGGGGGGGGGGCATCTGTAACCTGAAGATGACCTTCGCCGAGCATGAACGATTCCTAGAACTAACTAGTAAAAATATAGACGAAACAATCTTCAAAAAATTATTACACACACACACACACACACACACTGGTATTTCCTTTGACATTAAGTAATTACATAAGATAATAGATAAACATACTAGTTATCAATAGTTATTTTAGGATATATCTTTGTTGTTTTACCTCTGATTGGCTACGATTTAAATCTGTTGTGAAATACCAATGTGCAGTACAGGTGTTGGTGTATAGTACAGGTGAAGTAATTTCCATACCGTGGGGAGGGAAGGAGAGGAGGAGGGGCGGCGGGCTGAGAATCTGGTAAAAAACAAAATTATCTTTAACTAACTAGTTATAAAGAACATGTTATCTTCGGTACAAGATAACGCTCTTATCTCTATCATTAAGGACTATTGGATAACATTAATAGATAAAATTGATTGTTTTCTTCAGTAAATAACCATCTGTATTCATTTCAATCCCACTGTTATTAATTTTATTTCTCATGAATAATGTGAATGACAATACAAATTCACTTAAACGAAAAATGTCCTCGTGTAAATAATTTCACTGTTTACTTATGATTCATTCATCTGATATTATGATTTACAGACGTTAGTATCTTAATCACAGGTAAATCAAGGTGTGATAACCTACCGGAAGTAAGTTAATTAAGTACAGCTTCAGGTATAATACTTTCCCAATCTTTCCCTTTATTAAATAAGTATACAAACGTTTGCCTATTTTAATGATCAGTATACAGTGTTATAGGCTTCAGTATACAGTGTTATAGGCTTCAGTATACAGTGTTATAGGCTTCAGTATACAGTGTTATAGGCTTCATTATACAGTGTTATAGGCTTCAGTATACAGTGTTATAGGCTTCAGTATACAGTGTTATAGGCTTCAGTATACAGTGTTATAGGCTTCAGTATACAGTGTTATAGGCTTCAGTATACAGTGTTATAGGCTTCAGTATACAGTGTTATAGGCTTCAGTATACAGTGTTATAGGCTTCAGTATACAGTGTTATAGGCTTCAGTATTCAGTGTTATAGGCTTCAGTATTCAGTGTTATAGGCTTCAGTATACAGTGTTATAGGCTTCAGTATACAGTGTTATAGGCTTCAGTATACAGTTAGGTAGCTTAGTACTGCTGCTATTCACAAGTATTTATGTATTCATCTCTCTCTCTCTCTCTCTCTCTCTCTCTCTCTCTCGTGTAATATTCACCAATACAGTTATTAGCAAAAGCACACTCTTCCCTTTGTGGACTATGGTTTAACCCTTTTAGGACGACGATTCAACCCTTTGAGGATGGTTTAACCCTTTTAGGACGACGATTCAACCCTTTGAGGATGGTTTAACCCTTTTAGGACGACGATTCAACCCTTTGAGGATGGTTTAACCCTTTGAGGATGGTTTAACCCTTTGAAGACTTTGGTTTAACCCTTTGGACTATGATTTAACCCTTTGAAGGCGATAGTTTAAGCTTTTGAGGATGATGGTATAACCCTTTGATTACTATGGTTTAACCCTTTGTGGACTATGATTTAACCCTTTGAAGGCGATGATTCAACCCTTTGAGGATGGTTTAACCCTTTGAGGATAGTTTATCCCTTTGAGGATGGTTCAACCCTTTGTGGACTATTATTTAACCCTTTGAAGACGATGAGTTGGTAAGATGCAAAGAAACCTATGAGACGATCACGGTTCCTCTGGTAGGTGTTGTTGTAATGTATCACAACTAAGATCTTTAACCTCGTCTACTACATTACTCAATATACTCGGTCATAAACAGTTATTATTAAAGGTTATGACAACTGCAACTCTCGATTCGGTCTGTAGTAGATATTTGTTGTTGTTGTTATTGTTTCTCGCGTGTTCGTCAGCAGTGAATCCGACTACGCAGTTCTCAGATTCTGGTTGTTGTTGTTCTTGTATCTTGCTGATCATAGCCCCCACAGCTTCATAATGTTTATCATAGCTCTTCACAGACCCCCACAGCCCCTCACAGCCCCTCACAGTTCCCATCCACACCCCCACCTCCCCACATAACCCGACAACCCCCCACATAACTCACCACAGTCCACCACGGCCCGCCACGGCTCCTAACAATCGCTCACAGCCCCCCTCCCCCCACCTAAAGCCCTCAAAAAACCTCTTCTGGGAGGCTGGAGGCCACAGAGTCAACCCTACCTCTTTAATGTATTGATTTTTACTCATTTAATAATGTAAAAACTATTGTCTTTTGTGTGTGTGTGTATGTGTGTGTGTGTGTGTGTGTGTGTGTGTGTGTGCTTGCCGTAACATACATGTAAGCACAAGCACTAGACAGCTGTAATGCGATTCGTGGAAATTTTCTTCTGTAACTTCGCTATCATCACCACCACCACCATGCTTGTGATCGTCATGGGCGGGGGGGAGGGGGGTCATGTACCATCTTGTACCAATGTACCATCTTACAACTGGTTCTCTCTCTCTCTCTCTCTCTCTCTCTCTCGCACACATACACACCCCTGCCTCCTTCCACCCATCCCCTTTCCACACTCTCTTAACCTCTCCATGTCTCCCACTCACTCACTCTTTTAACCTCTACATCTCTCCCACTCACTCTCTTAACCTTTCCCTTTCTCCATTCACTCATACACTCATCAACGCACTCACTGACTGAGTCACTCACTGACCCTCAGTTCCCCTCCCTCCTCGCGTGATGACCACATATACTGCTGCCTGTGCCCGGTGGTGGCCTTCCTCCCACTCCTCTCCCTCCCTCGCTCTCCCCCCTGTTCACCTGAGAGCCCCAGACTGCGGTCCTCGCCTGCCTCTCTGCCAGTGCCAAACGAGACGGTGTCAGAGGCGGCGGGTCGTATCAGTCGGTTCCCTCTCACGCTCCCGTCACCACTGTTGAGTAAAGTCGCGTTAATGTCGCGGGCTGTCCTTACCCAGATTTCGACAGCTCCTCTGCTGCTCTGCCGTCGTCGTCATCGTCGTCGCTGTCTTTCCTAACACGCCGGATCATCATCGGGAGGAGGACGAAATTCGCGGTGTTAGTTCGTCGAGGGTAGAGTTGTGTAGGTGACTGAGATATGAGTGTGTACTTGTGCATCTAAAGATAAGTGGCTGTGAGGATGGTTATGCCGACCACACCACCAACACAGAATGTGGTCGATTATTTCTATCTTGTGTGGAAGAAAGACTTTAGTGCCCTTATAAACGTGTGTAATATTGTGAAAGTGTGACGTGTAGTGTAGATAAACCAATGACATTAAGGTAGTACACTAAGAGGTAACTTAAATTATTGTTACGATTTCATAGTTCTGATCACCTGGTCAAGACTTTGTCCCCATACCTGTGCTTACAGAGCCTCGCCTGTAGTGTCTTGTGAGGAACTTCCTATGTAGTGTGAGATAAAACGAAGACATGTTGTGCGCCTCCCTCACAACAAGTGCATTCGTCTACAACCCCCGTGGTTATTGGTAGCTGTACTGTACTGTACCTCGGCTGCTGTAACATACTGTATTTGTGAATAAACACGATCATTGTCTCACTGAAGAAGGGCATGAGACCAGATCCGGCTATGGTGATGATGGTGATGGTAGTGATGATGATAAGGTGATGGTTGTGATGATAATAGTGATGATGATATGATGGTAGTGATGGTGGTGGTGATAGTGGTGATGATGATAGTGATGGTGGTGGTGATGATAGTGATGGCGGTAATGATGGTGGTGGTAGTGATTGTGGTGAGTGTTGGTGGTGGTGTTACTGGTTGTGGTGAGTGTTAGTGGTGGTGGTGGTGGTGGTGGTAGTACAGTGGTTAGTTGTTCTAGACGGCCCTCTCTCTCTCTCTCACTGCATGCACTCCACTACCACACTGCCACCACCACAGCCATCCTGTATGAGGGAACAAACACGCCTTGACAGTGGTGGTGGTGTTGGTAGTGGTGTGATAATGATGGTGATGGTGATGGTGGTGTGATGGTGGCAGTGATGGTGGTGTGATGGGTGACGTGATGGTGACGGTACCCCTCATCTACACAGCTCTCTCTCTCTCTCTCTCTCTCTCTCTCTCTCTCTCTCTCACACAAGAGGATAAATTATTGAGGTGATAGACTCGTCAACATAACACGGTATGGTCTCTTAGTTCAGGATGAGATGTGTTACTTGTTTGTGGAGGACATTTGTGCACTTCCACTTACTCCACCGCCTACTCCTCTAACCCCTCTCCACTACCTTCGACCTACTCCTTATTTCCACCACCTTATTCCTCTACTCCACCACCCTACTCCTCCACTCCACCACCTTACTCCTCCACTCCACCACCTTACTCCTCCACTCCACCACCCTACTCCTCTACTCCACCACCTTACTCCTCCACTCCACCACCCTACTCCTCCACTCCACCGCAACCCATCCTGACCCAGCTTTAACCCACTGCGACACAACTTAACCCAACTACAACCCACCCAGACTAACTGTGGCCCACCTTAACCACCTCTAACCCACCATTAACGAACACTAAACCCATCATATTTACATAACTCTATGGATAAATTACAATAAAACGTCATTAATTATATTTCTTTGTAATTTTGAGGAATTTCTGAGTAATTGGTGACTTTACCTTTGTTTATATACCTTATTGTTATTGTTTATCTCTTGGTTATCTACGTAAGGCTGATGGTTTAATGACGTAAGGATGATGGTTTAATCCTTTGAGGAGAGTGTTTTATAGTCTTATTCTCAAGGTGGTTTTAACCTGTTATTCTAGAAAAAAAAAATTTTACGTCGTTCTTGAGTAAATTGGATCATAATCTGAAAGGTGTTAAACCATCATGCTCAAGAGGTTAAACCACCTTCCTGTTAAACTATTAAATCATCATGGTGTCCGTCGGGAGCGGTCTAGGTTTAGCTTTCGTCCGTCGGGAGTGGTCTTGGTTTAGTTTTCGTCCGTCGGGAGTATAGTTTAAGTTTATTTTTCGTTCGTTGGGATGGTTTAGGTTGAAAATTTGCCTGTCGGGAGTGTTTTAGGTTTAAATTTTTGTCCGTCGGGAGTAGTTTAGGTTTAGTTTTCGTCCGTCGGGAGTATAGTTTAAGTTTATTTCTCGTTCGTTGGGATGGTTTAGGTTTAGTTTTCGTCCGTCGGGAGTAGTTTAAGTTTATTTTTCGTCTGTCGGGAGTAATTTAAGTTTATTTTTCGTCTGTCGGGAGTAGTTTAGGTTTAAGTTTTCGTCCGTCGGGAGTAGTTTAAGTTTATTTTTCGTCTGTCGGGAGTAATTTAAGTTTATTTTTCGTTCGTTGGGATGGTTTAGGTTAAGTTTTCGTCCGTCGGGAGTAGTTTAAATTTAAGTTTTCGTCCGTCGGGAGTAATTTAACCCATTGTGTGTGTTTATTTTCCTTAACCAGTAACATACGAATTAATGACGAGGTGTGTGTGTGTGTGTGTGTGTGTGTGTGTGTGTGTGTGTGTCCACTATTCGGTCTTCTTGCCCTCACTCTTGCCCTCACTCTTGCCCGTACTGTGAGATGGACTTACTGATTTTCTTGTAAGTGTAAAGCGGACTTGTCTCGCGTCGTCAGTGTAAGATGGACTTAAGTCTCTTATTGTCAGTGTAAGATGGACTGACTCCCTATTCCGTCAGTGTATATAAGAATTAGTAAACATCATCAGTATACGACAGAACCAGACAGACAGTAACCGTACCCATAAAGTACAGTTAAGTGAATATTAACGCTACTTATAACAGGTCATTCCTACTACCTCCTCCTCTTTAAGTGTGTTAGGTTTACTGCTACCTTTACTGAGAGCCCAAGGTTACCTCCCTCTCTCCCTCCCTCCCTTTCTCCCTTTCTCTCTCCCTCTCTTTCTCCCTCTCTCTCCCTCCCTCTCTTTCTCCCTCTCTCTCCCTCCCTCCCTCCATTCTCTTTCTCCCTCACTCTTTCTCTCCCATTCTCCCTCTCCCTCCCTTTCTCCCTTTCTATCTCCCTCTCTTTCTCCCTTTCTCCCTCCCTCTCTTTCTCCCTCTCTCTTTCCCCTCCCTCCCTCCATTTCTCCCTTTCTCCCTTTCTCTCTCTCCCTTTCCCCTCCCTCCCTCCATTTCTCCCTTTCTCCCACTCTCTTTCTTTCTCTTTCCCCTCTCTCCCTCCCTCTCTCTTTCTCTCCCTTTCCCCTCTCTCCCTCCCTCTCTCATATGTTGCTATAGTGCCAGTGCCGCTGTAGATGGTTTAGACTTACCTCTGTAGCTGTACCATTGTGCCAGTGTGAGAGTTACCATTGTAGCTGTTACCATTGGGGCTGAGTGTGTAATAACATTGGTTCCAGTGGGGGATCCATTGTTGTTCACTATTGTTCAACTATTTAACCATTGTATCTCTTATGTTCATTTGCACCTGTACAATGAAACCAATGTACGTCTGTTACATTGTACCCTGACCAGTGTCGTTATGTTAGAGATTTTGTTCCATTGCTTAAATTATATATCTCTCTCTCTCTCTCTCTCTCTCTCTCTCTCTCTCTCTCTCTCTCTCTCTCTCTCTCTCTCTCTCTCTCTGTCATATTTATCCTCGTTTTTTCCACCCGTCTCAACACACACACACACACACACACACACACACACACACACACAAACACACAAACACACATATAGAGGGCTGTGTGGGGGGGGGGCGGTAAAACACTCACTATACTGGTGTTTGGGTATTGTGGTGATAGTGATTTAATAGTGGCGTTCCTTGGTTTTTTGTTGTGTGTGTTTACGCTAGTGTGTATGTTTATTTGTGTATGTATGTTTACTGTGTGTGTATGCCTACTGTGTATGTGTGTATGTATGTTTATTTGTGTGTGTATGATTACCTGAGTGTGTGTGTTTATTTGTTTGTGTATGTGTACCTGTGTCTGTTTATTTGTGTATGATTTGTGTTTGTATCTTCATCTCCATGTATATCCACGCGTAGAGAGAGAGAGAGAGAGAGAGAGAGAGAGAGAGAGAGAGAGAGAGATGTGACTGTATTGGCATATTAATTCAAGTATACACACACACACACACACACACACACACACACACACACACACACACACACACACACACACACACACCACCTTAAAGCCCCTAATCCAATGTGTAAATATGCCTCTGGAAAAACCCTATGCCTGACCCTTGGAAATTGTCAGTAAATTCTCCTTGAAAATATAATAAGTTTTCTTTAATGGGCAAAAAATCGTCGTTTTCTTTGATGGATGAAAAATCGTGGTTTTCTCTCTTGTTGACACACTGTTCATATCACCTTGTGGCTTTTAGTGGTTATATTCACTTATATTATTATGGTTTGGTCAGCCGTAAAGTATATAGTGAAGAGTTTGTTATTATTCCGGTGTGACAGAGTGACCACCATGCTAAATTGTGATGGGTTAGAAAGTAAAAAAAAAATTGTTGTTTGTTCGATGGTGGAAATATGCAGAACAGGATTACTCTCTCTCTCTCTCTCTCTCTCTCTCTCTCTCTCTCTCTCTCTCATTGCAAAAAAAGACCGAAAATACAGACCCATGTATTAACAAAAGAGAGATTACACTATTACGGACAAAGGAATCGAATGCTTTTAGAGAACTCACTTCAACAATCCGATTCGAACCTTTACATCATCATCATCATCATCATCCATCATCATCATCATCCTGCATTGAATCTCAAAAGGCTGTACAATAGGAACTCAATAGAGACTCTCTCTTTACATAGCGAGAAACACGAAAGAAACAAAGAAGAAAAACAGAATTGAATCCTCTATTTTGGCTGAGGCACAAAAAAAAAAAAATAACTCGATTCCTCATTATATGCAGGATGGAGTATCGGATCCCTTTTAATATAGTGGACGGAGGAGGAGGAGTTGGATCCTTTATTTCCCGTGGGATTAGGAGTCAATTCCACCAACACAATGAGAGGAGGAGGCATTACCGTATCCCCTATTTCACGCTGGAGGGATTCTTGCCTCGACTATGTGTTTATGTGGGATTTGGGTGATTAATAGCCAGACGTGGGATTTAGGGATTTAATAATAATATCCTGAGAGGGTGAAAATGTAGTGTGTGTATGTGTGTTGTGTGTGTGTGTGTGTGTGTGTGTGTGTGTGTGTGTGTGTTAATGGTGATATATAGTCCTAATTAATTTTATGTTTGTTTATAAGTCCAAAGGTTAATGCACCAGTGTAAAAAAAAATCATAATAAAAAATAAAATAATAAAAATCCATAATAAAATGTAAGATAAAAATGACTCGTGACTTTGACTCTTAATATTATGGAAGAAAAAATTAGAGATAGGGGATTACTTGAGACTTAACTACCCTCATCCTTGTTTAGTTCTCCTGGTGATTATCTTAACGCTACCTGGCGGGGTTAGGTTTAAGTTAGATTAGATTAAGTTAGCTTTTGGGTGATTAATCTTAAGGTGAAGTAAGTTGGTGGGGTTAGGTTAGGTTAGGTTAGGTTAGGTTAGGTTAGGTTAGTGTTAGTGTTAGGTTAGGTTAGGTTAGGTTAGGTTAGTGTTAGGTTAGGTTAGGTTAGGTTAGGTTAGGTTAGGTTAGGTTAGGTTAGTGTTAGGTTAGGTTAGTGTTAGTGTTATGGTAATTAACCTGAAGGTGAAATAATAATCTGGTGGGGCTTATCTTCAGGTGCTCCAAAATTTAAATGGAAACTGTATATTAACCAACAACAACAACAAAAACAACAACGACAGCAACAACAACACAACAAAAACAACAAAATTTAATCTAAAGGTGAAATATACTGGGTGTCTAATCTTCAGGTGATATAAGCTGGGGTCACAAGGGGTGTCATATGTTCAAGTGATCCGCCAAATATATGAAATAGTAAGAGAAATCTGTTCACACTTACTAACAATGGCTGTCCACTCACTCTCCTCCACTCATAAACACGAATAACTTCCAAGTATTATTACATTATCTTATTCGATGATACGAGAACTTATTTAGTTTGCGGTGGCTGAGTGGTTCACAGCGCTCATCACTTTTCCAACGAGTCACTTGTTCGTATTCCTGGTAAACTCTTAATCCACCCAGCTGTGTACACCTTACTCTGCAGTTGAGGGAGTTAACCAAGTCGGGTACAGTGCCGATGATTTTAAGCACACGAAACTTACTATGGCTTGCGATATATCCACTTTTGCCCATCATATCGTGTGGGTAGGGTGGATAGTATTCTCTCTCTCTCTCTCTCTCTCTCTCTCTCTCTCTCTCTCTCTCTCTCTCTCTCTCTCTCTCTCAGTCCCAGAGGTTTCCCGCAGACTTGGACACACTGGGTTGAGGGTAGGGTAGTCCGGCTGGGCACAAGAGGCGGCAGGTAAGAGTCTCTCATTACCAGGTGTCTCACGATCTCCCATAGGGTGGAGGTGCTGCTAATTGAAGCCAGGAGGAGACGTAATATGTCGGGGAGGGTAGATGAGAGAGAGAGAGAGAGAGAGAGAGAGAGAGAGAGAGAGAGAGAGAGAGGATGACTTATTGTATTGCTGAGGTGGGGGAATTGTCCATCGAGAAATTTTGTTCCTTGAAATATTTTGTTTCATTTGTGTCCAGTGGTTGTTGTGGTTGTTGAATATTATGGAACAGAGGTCTTTCTCCTGAAGGTGGTGGTGGTAGGTACAGGTTAACTAGGTTGTGTTTTACCAGTAGGAGGAGGAGCCAGACCCTGCATACTTGTGATGCTACCTTGCAGATATCTCTCGTTGGTATTACAAGACGTTCCCTCCCTCCTTATTTTCCTCTCTCCTACACCTTCATTCTTTCCTCTATCCTCCCTTCCTCCCTCCCTCCTTCTCTCCCTCAAGCACCCCCCCCCCCCCCACCCCTGCATAATAGTTTGTTGTGGCGGCGGTGGTACAGTGGGGAGGTCTCTGGGTGCGTGTTGGTGTGGGTGTCTGGTGCTGATGGTGATGGCTCTTCCTTCCTGGTGACGATATAGGGTAGTGTAAGTGACGATATATAAGGAGCAGTCACAGTGAGTTTTACAATACATTCCTTCCTGGTGACGATATATGGTAGTGTAAGTGACGATATATAAGGAGCAGTCACAGTGAGTTTTACAATACATTCCTTCCTGGTGATGATAAACTGAAAGGTAGTCCCAATAATCGGTGGACATCTTATCTGTTGGTTGGCGATAAAGAGAAGCAGTTGCCACTCAGTAATAGAATTCGTACCTCTTGACTGGCGGTCGAGGAGATAATGTACTCTACTTACATCTCCAAGTCCGTCGTACTCTCAGCAAGCAAGCACAGTAAGGCTATCACACATACAGTACAGTCCCCCCCCAAAGCAAACAGACAAACAAGCAAACACAGGAAGGCTATCACATATGCAGTCCCCTCTAGCATGAAAACAAGCAAGCAAACAGACATTCCCAGCAAGCAAGCAAGCATGCAGACACCATTTCTCTTCTTCCCCCATCTGGTCCACCATACTATCATATAACCTCAAGCAAGCAAGCAAGTACACGCCCTCCTCCATCCACAGACTCACCACAACCATCACACACACACACACACACAACCAGTCTCCCCTCCCCTCCCCACCCCTCCCCACCCCTCCCCTCCCCACCCCACCCCTCCCCACCCCACCCCTCCCCTCCCCGCCCCACCCCTCCCCTCCCCACCCCACCCCTTCCCACCCCCACCCTTTCCCTGTAGCAAGCAGAGGGAGGGAGGGAGGGAGGGAGGCAGACAAGCAACCAGCTCAGCTCCTCGACGGTATCAAACAAACTCAAGCACATTCACGTCAACACCATGATAAACAAAAGAGCCTCGGTGATGACACTTCGGACAACCACCATAATATGTCCACTTATAGGGAGAGGGGGGGGGGCACCATTACTGACTTACACCCCCTCTTTCCCCCCCCCCCCCCCCCCTTTGCACCTCAAACCTCCCGCGCCATCACTTGGATTACAAAACAGCACTCTTAGATTAAATAACAGCACTCTTGGATTACAAAACAGTACTCTTGGATTACATAACAGCACACTAGATATTATACAGTATATTACGGTACACCTATAACTCATTACACAACACTGCACAAGTCTCCAGCCTGATTAGTTTTAACACGTCCAGTCTCATACCAAACATGGAGGGGCTTAAGTTAGGATAGGTTAGGTTAGGTTAAGATAGATTACGTTAGCGCTATGGTGTTTAATCATGACTTGAAATAGGTTGGGGTGCCTAATCTTCGCCTCGAGTTTCTTAAAGTACAATTTACATACAATATAGTAAAGCACAACCTTAAAATGCAGTATAATAGACAGACAGATCCGATGCACCAACAAATTTTAATGTTTTGCACGCAACTGTCTCTCATACGTGTTGGGTACATAATGAACTGTGCTGATGTAATGTTTGTTTGGTTAGCTGACTGGTAGAGGTGGGTGACGGATAATCTGTTGTGTTCCTTACCTGTTGCCCACCTTGCTAAACTCACCTGGACAATGCTGAGTGCAGGTAGTTTCTTGGTATAGGGGGTGTTGTTGTTTTTGTTATTAGTTTTTGTTGATGTTGTTGCTGTTGTTTCTGTTATTATTATTATTAGTAGTAGTAGTAGTAGTTATAGTGGTAGTAATAACAACAGGTGTGTGGACAGGTAGGCTATTAATGGTATCAAAGTCTTTCAAAATTGAACCTGTGTGACAACCGTATGATTGATGTGTATAAAAAGGTGTGTATTAATGTGTATCAGAGGTGTATATTGATGTGTATAACAGGTGTTTATTCTTGTGTATAACAGATATGTTTTGATGTATATAACCTGTGTGTATTGATGTGTATAAATAAGTGTGTATATATGTGTATAAACAGGTGTGTATATATGTGTATAAAGAGGTGTGTATATAATTATAGTAGTTACCGCCCACACGTTCATTCTTAACGCCGCTAGTATTGCTGACACCATTAAAATATTCTATCGCGCCTCTATATGTTAATATACAGTATGTACTACTACTACTACTTCTACTACAGCCTCCCCCAATAGCCACACCTTCGCCACCATTTAATTACCTTAATATTAAATATCCTAATACATAAGAGGCTATCCTATCTGTGTTAAATTAGTTGAGCCGCAGATCTATGCGGCATTCAGTGACTGTAGCCTCATAGTCAATATCTGCAGCAGTTGTCGGAGTTGGGGCAGAAGCTCTCGTTCCCCTGAGGCAGAGCAAAGCCGACCGGAGGAGAGAGAAAGACAGTCGACATCTCGTCCAGGCTGTAACATAACTTCTGGGCTGCTGCTTCTGTTCGGAGATCAACTCAGCGAGTCTGGCGTGTTGTCATGAGGGACTTCACGTGTTGTCATGAGGGACTTCACGTTTTGTCATGAGGGACTTCACGTTTTGTCATATGAGGGACTTCACCTGGTGTCATGGCAACTCGTTCATTAGTGGCTGTGTTGTTACAGTACCTCGCTCACTACCATGCGGTGCAGTGGTGTGGTTGTTTCTACACCTCCTGTGGTTCCCCCGTGTCTCTAAAGAGCACCGTCACAGTAGTAGGGTCACTATTTATGAATGAATGGGCATTGGTCGTGTAACGACGGACGTGATTGGTGGATAGGTTTGCTATAGGTCGTGTAACGACGGACGTGATTGGTGGATAGGTTTACTATAGGTCATATAGGTTGGCCGTTTAGAGACACGGGTTACCACAGGAGGTGTAGGAACACATTTCCGCAACTGTACCACAAAGTTAGGTATGAAGGTCTGATCCCGGACAGTTCCCAGACTTTACAGTGTGGACTGAAGATCGCCCGTCGTCTGGTCAGCAAGAGCTGTTGGTTCACACGGACGCCCCTCTCTGGGTGCCCTGGGACCTTACTGGTAGTGTGAAGGTCAACTTGGCCACGACTCTTAGTTATTGATGTTTAGTGCTCATTTTACTGGCTTTAAACATTGTTCATCACTGATTTCACTCCTTTCCGAAATTAAATTGTCACTTTTGGCGGGAATTTGCTGATATTCGGGCGGGGAGGAGAGGTTGAGGGGAAGAGTTGAGGGTAGGACCAACAATTAGCCCTGGCATCTACCGGAGCAGCGTCGATTGGTCCTTGAATTTAATTGAAAGAGGTTTTTTAGCCAGAAAAACACAGATACAGAGTGAATAATAATAACAATATTGACAAGGCTGAGCTCTCTTGGTGGTCAGGACAGGTGTGTGTGTGTGTGTGTGTGTGACAGTGCAAGGTATGTAAATAGGTGGGTGATGGTATGTGTGGGTGGGTGGTGTGGGTTGGTGGTATGGCTGGGTAGTCTGACACACAGAAGGAGGCTGGGCTGTGTTACTACTGTGTGTGTTTAATGTTGTTGCCGTCACCACACACCAAGGTATTTACACCCAATGTTCCCAACCACGGCTACCACCATCATTACTACCACCACTACCATTTTTTTTTTAATAGGCCTCCAGCCTCCCCCAATAGCCACACCTTCGCCACCATTTAAGTACCTTAATATTAAATATCCTAATACATATGTAGCTATCCTATCTGTGTTAAATTAGTTGAGCCGCAGATCTATGCGGCATTCAGTGACTGTAGCCTCGTAGTCGATATCTGCAGCAGTTGTCGGAATTGGGACAGAAGCTCTCGTTCCCCTGAGGCAGAGCAAAGCCGACCGAAGGAGAGAGAAAGACAGTCGACATCTCATCCAGGCTGTAACGAAACTTCTGGGCTGCTGCTTCTGTTCGGAGATCACCTCCGCGAGTCTGGCGTAGAAACATCTTGCACTTGGTCCCATCCCACCAGAGGTTGTGAACACTAGAGGAGTGAAGCTGCCTTGATCAACGTTTTGGATTCTCTCCCCATATGCCCTTATCTTGTCGTTCTCGTTCCTCCTAGGTTACGGTGACATGCGGCCATGGGATCAAAAATCCTAATGTCGAAGAAAGCTCGCTGTCCCCGCGTCCAGAATCCTCGAGCACTGACGTCAAAACGGGCTTCGTTAGATGTGTTTGAAGTCCTATGTTGGAAGATCTCTCCATCCAATGGAAGGAGGGTCGGTTCTACCATGACATCCCGGCAGATTTCCTTCAACATATTTGCTGTAAGGTCCCTTACTTCGTCATGCCTCATGCATATGAAGCCCCCTTTCTTGCAGACCATGGCGTGATCGCCATCATAGGAAGAGCCACATACGCATTGGGAGGGCAAACCTTCTACTGGCCGACCGTCCCTTAGAGCAATGGCATCTGTAAATCCTTGTTTGTTAAGACTGAAACCATTTGCCCTTATCGGTAACGTAGTTAACCAGTTCGAGGCGCCCACCTCCTGTGCTATAGCTACTTTTTTTTCAAATTTTCTGGGACCTGCAGCAACAGCTGCTGCAACTTATCATTTTGGCAGTGCTGTCGATCTGTCGCAATGGACCTACGAATCTTGTTTACTTCACTGGTGTCGACCTCCCCTGTTGCGTTCTGGGCTAGTATGTGGTCCGTGAGGGATGCCGTGAACTTAAGTAAATTTTGATGTTCGGTGGTTGCAATCTCCTCTGGATTGGTTAGTCCCATCCCTCCCAGTCTTGATGGAAGTGCAAGGAGTGCTCTCTCTGCTGGGGTTAAGTGAGTGTGTTTCACTAATTTGGGAATGAACTTGACACTGATAGCTTCTTCCAGAGGGTGGAGGAGGGGTCCGATATCAGGGATAGTACGCATCAGGTAGTTCCAGCGATGCTTGACTCCATGGGTGAATGCAGCAAAAGCCGCATGTGGCTCTGTGTTAGCAATCTCAGACAGAGCTTGGATTTCACTTACCCACTCATTCACCTTTCCCGCTACTTACTCGGTCTTGATGTCCGTAGTGCCAATTACTGCGCCTAGATGTCTTTGGCCGTCCTTAGTTATTTTGACCTCACTTCCGCCAAAAACCTCCAATGCCCGTTCATAATGTTCTGGCTTCACGATGAGGAAGGACTTGCTGGCGTTTGGGTGGTACCCTATTTGTGGACCTCGCGATGTTACCAAGTCCCACCACTTTTTGATGCCCTCCACTTTTCCTGCTCCTGTGAGGTCGTCAGCATGCGCCACTTGTTTGACCCCAGTTGTTTCAAATTTTATTTCTTATTGGAGCACTGATAGGCCTATTGCATACATTGCCATTGCAACAGGGTCCCCCTGTGTTGTTCCCTCGGTTGACTGTAAGATGGTATCACCTCTTAGGGCCTTGTTGTTTACTATATAAAGGTCTGATGGATTCCTATAGGAGTTTTCAACGTACACTGCAAAGCTTGGACACTTGATCTTGATGTTGTGCAGTGCGGCCTTGCTGTTAAGTATGTTGAATCATCACTACCAACACCATCACTAATACCAACAACTCTCCCCAACCACCACCATCACCACCATCACACCACCATCACACCACCATCACCATCATCACACCACCATCACCATCACACCACCATCACCATCACACCACCATCACCATCATCACACCACCATCACCATCATCACACCACCATCACCATCACACCACCATCACCATCATCACACCACCATCACCATCACACCACCATCACCATCATCACACCACCATCACCATCATCACACCACCATCACCATCACACCACCATCACCACCATCACACCACCATCACACCACCATCACCATCATCACACCACCATCACCATCACACCACCATCACCATCATCACACCACCATCACCATCACACCACCATCACCATATTCATTGCATATACTACCCTCTCTCACCCACCAGCTTTACCTCACTCCTACCCTAACCCATCCCCCATCACCCAGTACCCCGCCTCCCCCTTCCCCCGCTGGCCCAAGTGTGACTCCCAGTACAGGCTAAAATAGACTAGTTAACGTGTGCCATAATTAGGGTTGGTTGCTATTATTAATGATCCACTCAACCAATAAGATGGGGCCGTCGATTTACTTAGCCTATGTGATATTGATTTAGATTTTGAAGTCAGATTGAATTAGATTTTAAAGTTATATACATCTATATTTTGAAGATAAGTTTAGATCATAATGTCAACAAACTCCTAATTGATGATACGACCTGAAGATCAGAACTGTTACCTAATAATAATAATAATGATAATATATGGCTATGTATGTATGTATGTATGTATGTATGTATGTAATAGTTTATTTTGCCTTGTGTTTTATTGTAAACATGTAAGGTGTATGTGTACATGAATATATGCTTATGTCTGTTGTGTGTGTGTGTGTGTGTGTGTGTCAGTGAGTACTCCGGAGAACACGTGATGACTACCCCCCCCCCCCCCCCCGAGGCGATTAGATAAACCCCCTGTGATGTTCTCTTGACTCCTGGGGCCTGGGGGAGGGGGAGGGGGAGGATAGGGTAGAGGGAGGGGATGGGTAGGGATGAGGTGGGTGGACAATGGGCGGAGGGAGTAATACTATACTCAATGGTGGCTGTCAACACACACACACACACACACTGTAACGTGAGTAATGTACGCATGCCTTGGCAACACTGTAGGGACCTTGACAACAGTGGCCCTGACAACATTCTGGTGACCTTGGTAGCACTTCAGGGACTTTGACAACATCTTAGGGTCTCTCACAACACTGAAGACGGCCTAATACACATACAAACAAACACACACACACACACACACACACACACACACACACAGGTGAATATATAGAGAAAACAGGTGCACCATCAACACATGTGTTACTGAGAAGTGACAGATGTATCACATGTGTTGTCACCTGTCACCGTAGGTCACCTGTGTGTTACCTGGAAGCTGACTTACCTGTTCTCACCTGTCCCTCGTATCTGTACATTACTGGAGGTTTTCTACGTAAGTAAGCTCCAGGTAGAACTGTTTTGACTGACTGACTGACTGACTAACTGACCGAATGATCTACTGACTGAGGAACCCGCAAACCTAACCTAACCTAACCTAACCTAACCTGACCTAACCTGACCTGACGCCAATTATGAAACTACTTCTCGTTTGTTACTCTTATTATCGTATCGTTTACACAGTCCGTCTGGTCATCTGGTTCCCGCTATTACCCGACCAGCAACAAGAGGTAGACTCGTGTATAAAGGTCACATGTGTATAAAGGTCACATGTGTACAGTGAGTAAGAAGAATACTGTAGGTGTGTCTCTTTCCCTCCTTGACCTTCATATTACACCACAACAAGGTCATGAAACACCTGAACATAAATACCTGATTCGTTGTTGATATTTGTAGACTTTATAAATACATTTTTTTATCCCTTACTGGAGGACAATGTGTGTGTATGTGTGTGTGTGTGTGTGTGTGTGTGTATGTGTATGTGTGTGTGTGTGTGTGTGTGTGTGTGTGTGTGATAATTCGCTTGTTAGTGTCAACGTCTTATTAGCTGAATATAATTGTATTTTCCCAACAGGTTAAACGTTGATGTTAACACGAGGAAAAATGTGTTAAATATAAGAGATTGTTAAAGAAACTGAAGACCTCAAACAGAAAGCAGTATATAGATAAGTCTACCCTCTAGGTGAGAAATATATCAAAGTATAAAGATATATAATTGATATATGGTAATACAAACGTGGAAACATTTGTTGTGAGGAAAAACTTCGTAAGAAAATAGTGTAGCTTAAAGAACATTATTTGTTATAAGTGAATGGAATCGTTATAGTTGGGCACAGGTGTTCCGAGACTTGTGCGGTGAAGGTCCCTCATTATGGAAGCCGATTAGAAAGTGTTCTCAAATTAGAAAATGTATTTGACATAATAATAATAGTAATACTACTACTACTACTAATAATAATAATAATAATAACAACGAAAATGAATGACAAAGTGCCATGTTATACCTCCGACCCTGTGACCCTCACTACCACGCCCACGTCATGCCGTGCTTGAAGTGGAAAGGTGGGTCCGCCGCCAGGTTGTCGGGGGATTATGGGCGGTGTGAGAGAGCGGAGGGAGGGCGGAGGGAGATGGACGATGGGCGGGATGGTGGTGGTGGTGGTGAGCGAGGTGGGGCGGCGGGCGCGCTGTGTGGGCTGCTGACCACCCTCGCTGACAGGCTGGCGTGTGGGAGATACAAGAGGAAGAGACAGGTGAGTGTCAGGCTTAATTAACACCTACCTACCTACCTGTTGTTCCCCTCACACCTATTGTCTCTTGTGTGTCTCTCTCACACCTGTGTCTCATTGCCATTTGATCTCTCTCTCTCTCTCTCTCAGGTGAACTGCACACAGTTGACCCTCACTAAACTGATCCTCGTTAAACTGATCCATTTGTTATCATCTGTCGACTCATCTGTTGTGTCACCAGCTGTGGTTTTTCCCGCCCTCCTCCTCCTGAGTGAGTTACCCATCCTGTTACCCATCCTCCTGAGTGAGTTACCCATCCTCCTGAATGAGTTACCCATCCTCATCAGTGAGTTACTACCTCTGCCCCCCCCCCCTCCCCCCTCTTCTCCACAGGTAGTCTAAGATATTGTGTCCACCATGATTCTTACCTCTAATTACAGGTGGACATGGTACGTGTGTTTTTATCTCAACAGGTATTATTAGACCTCCTGCACTCCTGTTGCCTTGCTAGCCATTTTATGCTATCGTTTACTGATTGTATGTAAATGATTGTTTATTAAATTTTCCTTTGTAAATAAGCTGTGATCTTTGTTGATTTATGTTTTACGGTTAGTTGTTTTAGTTTATAGGTGTGTGTGTGTGTGTGTGTGTGTGTGTGTGTGTGTGTGTGTGTGTGTGTGTGTTTGATTTTGTCTTCTATGTTTACAAGGAATCTGTAAATCATTTTCAAGGTGATTTTATTTGTTTTATCGCCTCAGTGATTTTTACAGGATATTTTGCGTGATTTGTTTATTGTTTGTAATTTGTGTGTAAATCATTTTCATGGATAAGTTACATGTCTTTTTTTTTTTTTTACAGGATTATCTGTGTTTACAACTCACGTGTAAATGAGTCATCGTTCACCCCTTCAATTTGATTACTTAACCAGCTGAGTACATTGACTGACGTATTAATAGGTCGGTTCACTGTACTCAAGGTAATTAAGACATTGTACTCAAGAGGTTAAGACATGCTGAGGGGGGGGGGACATTTCATTGTATGTACTCAAGGGGATGGCATCGTACTCAAGCCATGTATCAGCGTTGCCAAGTAAGGCGAAAACCTCGGCCACCCTCTTGAGTTAAATCATTACGTAGGTTTTGTAGATGTAAGCCAACAGTCGAGTCTCTCTCTCTCTCTCTCTCTCTCTCTCTCTCTCTCTCTCTCTCTCTCTCTCTCTCTCTCTCTCTCTTCATCCCTTTTCACTCCTCCCCCCCTTCCTTTCTCCCCCTTCTCTCTCCTATTCTTTCACCATCCTTCCTCAATTCTCCACTTTCCCCTCTCTCGCTCCTCTCCTCCTCCCCTTCCCTACTCCTCCCCTTCCCTACTCCTCCCCTTCCCTTCTCCTCTCTCCTCCTCCTCCCATACACCACTACCATCATTGGCAACAGCTGATGCGGGTCACTGTAAGCGGGAACCTTTCATCTTCCCGACCCCTCCCCGACCTCTCCCCGACCCCTCCCCGAACCCCTCCCCGACCCCTCCCCGAACCCCTCCCCGACCCCTCCCCGACCCCCCCGACCTCCCCCCGACCTCTCCCCGACCCCTCCCCGAACCCCTCCCCGACCCCTCCCCGACCCCTCCCCGAACCCCTCCCCGACCCCTCCCCGACCCCTCCCCGACCCCTCCCCGAACCCCTCCCCGACCCCTCCCCGAACCCCTCCCCGACTGATGATTACCATTGTCAGCCCATCACCCAGCCATTGATTGTGATGTCTTTCTGTCTTTCTGCCTGTCTGTCTGTCTGTCTGTCTGTCTGTCTGTCTGTCTGTCTGTCTGTCTGTCTGCAGTAAGCATAGTATGGTTGGCCCTACGTGTTAGGATGAGAGAGAGAGGAAAAAAGAGTGGGAAGAAAGAGATAAAAAGAGAGAAAGAAAGAAAGAGAAGGGCAGAGAGAGAGAGAGAGAGAGAGAGAGAGAGAGAGAGAGAGAGAGAGAGGCGTATGAATGTGAGATAGAACCTTTGGTAACACGCATGAGTAACGAGTATGATGAGTTGGTATGATTATGGCCAGAGTATGATGAGTTGGTATGGTTATGGCTAGAGTATGATGAGTTGGTATGGTTATGTCCAGAGTATGATGAGTTGGTATGGTTATGTCCGGAGTATGATGAGTTGGTATGATTATGGCCAGAGTATGATGAGTTGGTATGGTTATGTCCAGAGTATGATGAGTTGGTATGGTTATGGCCAGAGTATGATGAGTGGTATGATTATGGCCAGAGTATGATGAAAGCTTAATATATCATATGAATTTTACCCTATTTTACGCTATTAACTAACACACCTGCAGCATAATACATACATACATACATACATACATGCATACATTCATACATACATACATACATACTCTCTTTTATTTGTGGGTGTAAAGACGGACGTACCATTTAATGATACTTTTGACAACGATGACTTAACCCCTTGATGACGATGACTTAACCCCTTAATGACGATGACTTAACCCCTTAATGACGATGACTTAACCCTTTAATGACGATGACTTAACCCCTGATGACGATGACTTAACCCCTTAATGACGATGACTTAACCCCTGATGACGATGACTTAACCCCTTGATGACGATGACTTCGTATTATCTTTGAATCACCTTTTAAATTAAGACAATATTTTTTCTCTCACTTTCTCTCCTTAAGTCAAGAGGGGTGACTCATCCTTCACACACACACACACACACACACACACACACACACACACACACACACACACACACACGCAAAAAACCCTCCTCTTCTCCCCTCCCCCTACACACACATTCTTCCACCCCTATCACCTTCCTCCCCTACCCTTCTCCCCTCTCCACCACCCCCCACCCCTCCCTCCCCCACAACTATGGGTAATATGACTGGACGGTTCATACCACCACTCATCTCTTTAAGCCCTGTCAGTCAACCAGTTATGTAGGTCCAGTTAACACACAGAAGTCAACCACTTACATGCTATCACCGCTTATTTCAACACGACCTAGATTGATACTTTGTGTGTGTGTGTGTGTGTGTGTAAAAACAAACAAACAAACATCAATAAGAGCAGTGATAGTCTCGTTTCTTGTCTGTCTGTCTGTCTGTCTGTCTGTCTGTCTGTCTGTACAAGGTCTCCTAGGTGCAAATAATTCAATTCGCGTAATATTGAGTATGAAATTGTGTTGAATCTCTCTCTCTCTCTCTCTCTCTCTCTCTCTCTCTCTCTCTCTCTCTCTCTCTTTTGACCTTCCTTAGTTGACCGGGTTATAAATATGTGTGCTGGAGGAGAAAAAAAACACCCACATCAAAAAAACACACACACACACACAAACACAAAAACACACATAAAAACGCACATAAAAACACACATCGTATATGATGATATATGGGCCATTGTTGTCATCTGTAACTGTACCTGTAATTATAACCTGTACCTGTAGTTTGTACCTGTAGTTATAACCTGTACCTGTAGTTTGTACCTGTAGTTATAACCTGTACCTGTAGTTTGTACCTGTAATTATAACCTGTACCTGTAGTTTGTACCAGTAATTATAACCTGTACCTGTAGTTTGTACCTGTAATTATAACCTGTACCTGTAGTTTGTACCTGTAGTTATAACCTGTACCTGTAGTTTGTACCTGTAGTTATAACCTGTACCTGTAGTTTGTACCTGTAGTTATAACCTGTACCTGTAGTTTGTACCTGTAGTTATAACCTGTACCTGTAGTTTGTACCAGTAATTATAACCTGTACCTGTAGTTTGTACCTGTAATTATAACCTGTACCTGTAGTTTGTACCAGTAATTATAACCTGTACCTGTAGTTTGTACCTGTAATTATAACCTGTACCTATAATGTATACCTGTATCTGTACCGGTGCAGGTATCAACAGACAGACAGACAGAAAACCACTAAATTATTATTCTGTCTCTAACAACTTGTATTATTGCATATTAATTCAACATCATCTCTCTCTCTCTCTCTCTCTCTCTCTCTCTCTCTCTCTCTCTCTCTCTCTCTTTCTGATTCCCACCTAATTTTTGGCACTCAGTTAATAGACAAACTTGGCACTGACTTTCTTCCCCATTTCAGTTTCGCAAATATTTTCACACGATTTGTGACCCAGTTTGGTTTCTCCACTTGGCAGGTGAAATGACAGAAGCCGCCTCACGGACCTGGGGTGGGGGGGAGGGGGAGGGGGAGGAGAGGCGTCTTTTGTGGCACTCCCAAGTCTATATTAAACGGTAAAATGACAACCTATCTTATTATCATGATGCCATCTTTGACGTCATTCTTGCTGGCGCTCGACTTCATATATTTAATGGGAAGTTACACTGATAGGGTGGCCGGCTAGCACACCCACTCGTGATGTCACTGGGGTTTGTTTTTCGTCACGGAGTTTATGACGTTACTTATGATGTTATTAACGGTGTTTTGTTTTTTTCTCCTTGCAGGTAAGAATGACATCACGACCTTCCCCTTGGAGTATCTCAGGTAGGAGAGAGAGAGAGAGAGAGAGAGAGAGAGAGAGAGAGAGAGAGAGTACGTATTAAGTCCGTCATAAAAGAGACTGTAGTACTGTACGATAGGAATATTGCTACCTTGTCGAAACGAGACCAATTGTCCATCTATCATGGCTATTTATCCAATCATTTTTTAGAGGTTATACTTACTCTCTTCTGATTGGTTGATCTAGAACAGTATTGGCATTTATAGTGATTTATGGGACAGCTCTTGGGCAATGGGTATATATATACAGTTTATATTGACGCAGTTATATATATACTGTGGGTTGTGTTGAAGAGAATTATTATTATTATTATTATTATTATTATTATTATTATTATTATTATTATTATTATTATTTATTATTATTATTTATTATTATTATTATTATTATTATTATTATTATTATTATTATTGTATTATCATTACTATTATTATTATTTATTTATTATTATAACTATTATTATTATTATTATTATTATTATTATTATTATTATTATTATTATTATTATTATTACGTAGGACTTATGACACACACACACACACCCTCCCCACACGTCCATAGCCACACACACACACACACACACACACATCTGTTTGATATACCACGGGTTAAAATACTCCCACACATATCTTGACTCTAAACATGTTTCATTGACACCTGCTTTCTATACCCGCCAGGTGTAGGCAGGTGAGAAAGACAGATGTTTTTACTTTTGCCACTTGTACGTGTGTGTGTGTGTGTGTGTGTGTGTGTGTGTGTGTGTGTGTGCGTGTGTGTGTTAATCTTTTTCTTCTCCTATTTATTAATATTTTTTTTTGACTATATATAATTTTTACTAACCTAAGTCGCTGTAAATATTACCTGGCGAGGAATAATACAATCAGCATATGAGGAAGATGTAAATATTCCTTA